>JAAIXI010000218.1:3371485-3610735 GCA_013403645.1 Heliconius nattereri
TCTCTGAGTCTCAATATGGATTTCAGCCAGGATCGGGCACCATGGACGCCATTTTCGCCCTCAGAACTTTGATGGAGGCATACAGGGAAAAAAGGAGAGCTCTGCATGTGGCCTTTTTAGATCTGCAGAAGGCCTTTGACTGTGTGCCTCGTCAGTGTATCTGGTGGGCATTGCGATCCAAAGGGATCCCTGAGGCCTATATTGAGATTATCAGAGGCATGTACCACGATTCCGCTTCTATGGTTAGGACTGCTGTTGGCGACACTAGACCCTTCCCGATTACAGTGGGGGTTCACCAGGGCTCGGCTCTTAGTCCGTTCTTGTTCAATGTAGTGCTCGATACTGTCTCGGCTCACATCCAGGACCAGCCTCCATGGCTGATGATGTATGCCGACGACATAGCACTCATTGCCGAGAACCGACTGACGCTGGAGCGTAAAGTGAACCTCTGGAAGGGTACGCTTGAGAACGGCGGTCTTAAACTAAATGTGTCGAAGACAGAGTACATGGCCTGCGGGAACCGGGACTCGAGCACCATCCTTATAGGTCCTGAACCAGCCGTTAAGTCGGAGAAGTTCAGGTACCTTGGATCCGTTATGCACGAGTCTGGAGGCATCGACCACGATGTCCATGGCCGGATAAGCGCTGCCTGGGCCAAATGGCGGGAGGTCACTGGTGTGGTCTGCGACCGCAGAATACCGCCCAAGCTCAAGGGGCTGATATACAAGAGCATCGTCCGACCGGTTCTTTTATACGGCAGCGAATGTTGGCCAGCACTATCTCGGCACACTCAGGAGCTTCACGTCACGGAATTGAAGATGCTAAGGTGGATGTGCGGCGTAACGCGGTCTGACCGCATACGCAACACATTCATTCGAGGCAGTCTTGGGGTGGGGGGTGACGTAGCGGATAAGCTCCAAGAGCGTCGCTTGAGATGGTTTGGCCACGTTACGCGCCGGCCTTAGAACTATTTCGGACGCAAGTGCCTTGCTATACCAGTTCCTGGGACGCGACCTCCCGGACGGCCAAGGAAGCGCTGGTTGGATGTCGTGATGCAGGACATGAGAGCCAATGGTCTAACCACCAAGGACGCAAAAGATCGTGCAAAGTGGAGTAGGTTGAGTAGGAAGGCAGACCCTGGTAATAGCCGGGATTAATCCCAGGAAGAAGAAGAAGATATAAAGCGCGTTAATCTTGTTGTGTTGGATAGTCCATTTATCAAAGAAAAATGAGACTGTATTACTACAAATTGTAAATATCGATATAAGTTCATAACTCTAAGTTGTTTTAATTTCATGTAAAAGCTAGTAAGTTGTTATGTATCATATTAGTTGTTGCTGCCAACTAATATAATATATCAGTGGACGATTGATGAATGAACAAGAAGGTATTATAATATTTATAACAATACTTAAATGTAACAGTAACTATGTAAATTAAAAAAAACCCTTTTTGTGATATAAAAGAAAGGAGACAGAATAAATGAGAAATCTAAATAAATCATCGATCTGGTTCTCAGAATAGAAACTATAAATTTAAATTACTTAATAACAACAAATCAATTGTCTAGGTCAAGTATCGATGGGATTTTTTCAAAATGTCAAAAAATCGTTGTATATACGGTTTTTAAAACGTATTTAAACTAATCAAAAACTAGCCTTATTAGTAGTTCAGAACAGCAATAAAAGTAATGTATTTTTCTCTTTGGCTATTGTACCGTCGAAATATGAATATCTGGATAATTTAATGTACTTTTATTTTTATCTTTAATAACATTTTAATATTTTGTTTAGGTAAGCAGTTTTTTAAAGAAAGAATAATGTTAAAATATTATTATATTTTAAATAACATTAATATAAATAATAAATAATATTTATTAATTACCATAAGGTTGCTATCTATGCTTTAAACGTTAATTATTAAGATCTTTGTCCTGGCAACTTTAAATTTTATTATCTGTATTTATTCAAAAACCACGAGCCAATCATGGCGATGCGTTAAATATGTTGCTTGTAACGTATTGAATTTTGAAAACTAAACGTTTAACTTCACAGCTCGACTACTTCTACCAGTATTGTTTTGGTTAATCTCTGTATTCAGTTTACATATTGTGTTAACATTAAATATAAATTTAAAAAAATGATTACACTAACCGACGACGTTATCCAACTTTTGTAAGTTTACTATATTTCAAACGTTCATTACATTGTAAATTATTTTTATTGTATGCTTTTTTCGATATTTGCTTGTATTATACATTTTACATTATAGAGAATAAAGAGCGAATTTAAGTATTTAAATTACATTAAAGAGATGTAAATAATATAACATGACAAATAATAATAATATGACAAATTTAAAAGAAAAAGGCGGTGGCTGTGACAGTGGTTATTCCAAGCAATTTTCTAAATAATTAGTGTTGTTTAATTTTTGGGTAGTTCTAGTACTACCATTATAACATTGTATTTACTCACGTTTTTCTATATAAGGATATTTTAAAACATTTTTTATTTTTCCACTCTTTTAGTAATGACACGCAATATGAAATATCACAAAATGTCCGTCAAATGATGGAGGAACTATGGTTAAATTGGTCACATTTAGGTGTCGACAACAAGACCAAAGTGGCCAACATAAGCCATTTAGTACAAATTGAAAAAGAACTTCACAGAGATGTGATTTCGGAGACCAGGCAAAAACTAAAAATCATGCAGAGCCAAGTTGACAGTGAGTATCTTTATTTTTAAAATTTCGTAAGTTGTAGAACATTGAATAATCTAAAAGCGAAAATATGTCTTTAAATTCACAAAATATTACATAGAAATATATCAAATTACCACATAAAATGTCCAAAATAATTTATTTCAGAGCTAAAGGAAGAAACTGAGGAGTTAAGTAGATGTTTGTCAGTTGATATTACAATTATGGATTTTAAAGAGGATATGATGCTAGCTGAATACAAGAGAGAGTTAGAAGAACAGATTGCCGGGTAAATATAATTTCTAGTAGATTATAAGCTACTAATATATGTATTACCTACTATCTTGATATTACAAAAAATATATATTGTCATAAACATGATGTAGAATATAAATTTTAATAGAATTATTTGAATAAATACAGCAGACAAAGTTATGTATAAATATTGTGTTTAAAATCCAAAGGTATCGTGAACAAATGGAACAGCGAAGAATGAAAATGAATAGGCTGTTAGAATGGCAACGGGACTTAACTGATAAACTTGGTGTAACTTTTCATGAACTGCAAGATATACCATTGCCTTCCGAAAATGAATTGGACAAACTCAAAGACCATCTAGAAGTACTTCAAACTGAAAGGGATAAGAGAGTAGAACTGTTTTTAAGTACACAAGTTGAGATTAAGGATATCATGGGTATGGGATATGGACTATATTTATTATATTTATTATTATACTACTATATTTATTATTTATTTAAATAGATTATATGTTGAAAAATGTGTGATAGGTTTGATGGATATTGCATATGAGAAAGCACTATCTGTGTGCTATAATACATTAAAAAATATGTTTTTATTCTTTAAAAAGATTTATTTATCATTCCAGCAAGTGGAGGGTAAAGAACATTTTTATTTACATTTTATATTATTCTCAAGTAGTAGACATTTAACTTTTTTGAATGTGATTTGGTTGGAGATAGTAGAAATTTACATCATGCCTTTATAAAGTAACATTAATATATTTTTTTTGCCAAAATATAAGTGAATGCATTTTGAAAGCTTTACATATTTTTATGTTTTTTGTTTTAACTTTGTTACTTTTTTACATTTCAGATAAATTGCAAATAAAGCCACAAAATAAGTTTGAACATATGGCAGCTACTTCTCTATCAGTTGATTTTAAAGTAACAGATTTGAACATGGATAGACTGGCCAAATTGCGACAGGACCTTCAAGAGAGATATGAGCAAACTAATAATAGGGTATAGTATTAATCATTACTTTCTCACATATATTTTTTTACCTTCACATAAATATATACTGTGTGTTCCCATTGAATACCCCCTACTATAAGCAAGATATCTATCTTGTTTAAAGTAGGCTATTGAAAGGAAACCTAGTGTTAAGACACTCCATTACCCTTTTTTTAATGGTAGAACTCATCAATCATCTCTTGTATTACCAGAGCAAGGAAATTATATTAATTCACAATTCTGAGTGGAATTTCTAATTGTCACAGTTAAAGTTAGATGCTATGCTGCTACAATGTCCTCATAGTGTATATGATTATAATAAAACCTGACTTGTTTTATGTGGTGGTTGTGGGTGCAATTCCTGCTTTTGGTATAAAATATACCTTATTTTTCATATCCTTGCTCTGGTTATAAAAGATTGTGAGTTGAGTTTCAACACTCATTGTCGTAAATTTAAGTGTAAGGTGGAGATAAGTAGCTGTATAATAAATTAACTTCATAGTTAATAATATTTTTATTGCCCCATGCTCCTTAAGTCTCCTCTTTCCTAGTCTCTATTTCCCACTTATTCTTATTAACATGCGACAGGTTTTAGAACTGAGAGAACGCCTATCCAAATTGTGGGATTGTCTCGAAGAAGATCACATTTATAGAGAAAACTTTTTACAAGCCCACCCAGGCTGCCATCCTACGACAGAAATAGCACTTAATGAGGAAATAAAAAGATGTGATCAAATCAAAAGGCAAAAGATTGCAGTAAGTGATTGTTAATCAATAGTTCCTGCTTAGTTATTGTCTTTTTATATTGCTATGTGAAAAGTTTGTACTGTTATCTATTCTAACATAATTAGTTCCTAGTTTACATTTGTTCAGGCATATTTTATATAATTGGCTGTAACAATTGCTTAACTTAGGTAATTGGTGTTTATTGTTTATGGTTTTATTTAAATTCTACAAATTTATAAAATTTCCAACAATTTATTATTGTAGCTTTCTAAAGACAGCACAAATATACTTAATATATAAACTATTATTTCAATAAAAATCATACTCATATTTATTGTAAATACAATATTATGTGATGGTTTTGGATCCTTTGTTATTTAAAAAACTGATGAGACTGACATCCATTAATGTTGAAACTTAATTTGTCTATACTTTAGATTATTTTAATTTTTTTGTATAATTAATTAGTATCAGATATATGACATTTTGTTTAGGAATAATATTATTTAATAATAAATTGATTATTTAAGGTATTTGTAGCCAATGTCCGTACTAAGATCAAGCTGATGTGGGACAACATAATGTATTCAAATCAAGAGAGAGAACAATTTGTGTTATACTATCAAGATACATTCACCGAAGATACTCTTTCACGGCATGAATTATATTTTGATAAAATATCTAAATACTACAATGATAATAAGTAAGTATGACCGTAAATTAAAAATGTAATTTATAATGCTAATTTTGTAAAGTATGTAGGAGTGGAATTAAAAACTTTGCTATTTTATAGATGATTTATTTGAAGTATTATTATTTTAATTTATGAGTATTGACAGCATCTAATTGTAATGTTTAGTTGGTAGTGAAGTGATGTTTTAATTTGTGTATCTCTTCTCTGGCTAGACTAAAGTATTTGGTGTTGAGATCCATCATTGCATTGATTTTTAAAGTAATTGTTCAAAAATTATAAAATAACATAATTTTTTCCTTTATACATATGTTGTAAAGTAGGATTATAAGCGAGAGGAAAGTAATTGAGATAATTTAAAAAATATTTTTGTAATAAATGTACACAGCGGCACAGTGTCTTACTGCAAAAATGATGAATTATTTTTTATGTTTCTCGCTAGTTAAGAAGACACCTCGGCTTTGAGTCAACTCGCAATAGGTTCCCTCTATCTACCCTGCTTCGTGCGGGTAAAATAGTGAAACTGACAAAAACTAACCATCAAAATTATTAATTTTAACAGGCAGATATTCGAACTGATAGTAACACGTAAGAACCTGTGGCTTAAAATGACCGAGCTAGAAGCTCGCGCTTCGGAGCCCGGACGGTACAACAACCGCGGCGGGCAGCTACTGCGGGAGGAGAAGGAGCGCAAAGCCATCGCTAGTAACGTTAGTTGGCCTCCAGATTTGTTATTTATATGTATATTTAAATATATGTTTTGCATTAGTTACAATAAATACTAATGCAACGTATTTGGGAGGATGGAATAAAAAATAATCTTGCTAATATTTTGAAAGTAAGAAAGTAAGACAAAGTAAGAAATTGTGCAAGTTTTTGAGTTCATGTTTGTTCTACTTTCAAAAGTACTGAAAAGATTTAGATGAAACTTTACAATGGAAGCAGCTTATACAAGAGAATAACACAAAGGTTACAATTTATGGAAATATTTCGTATGATTTTGCTACAATATAACATACATACCTTTAAGCGAGCGACGCCGTGTTTTGGTCGCTAGTTTTTTTTTATGTATAGTAGATACCTATAGATTGATATGCAAACCATAAAATATTTAACTACTAGAAAGTAACTATGAATAATAAAATATAAAAAGAGTTGGTTACCTTTGTGTTTGCTTAGATAAATACAGCCATGTAAGTTGCTATATATTTACAGTTACCAAAAATTGAAGGCCAAATCCGTGATCTTGTGGGTGACTATGAACGTAAAACGGGTGCTACATTCACTGTGGACGGAAGACCTCTTCTACAACTAATGCAGGATGACTGGGAGATTAGAAAAGCTGTAAGTTATCGACATATAATTAAAAAAATGTGTATTTAGGATATTTCTTAATATTCTGATTCATACTAACAAATTGGTTTACTAATTTTTATCTTATAGGAATAATACAAATTTTGATGATTGATTAAACATCATAAGGTTGTTTATATATTAATTAATTTTTAAAAGAAAGTTCTTATAAAAAACCTGATTACATTTTATCATATTAAGAAAATATATATTTATTATAATATCATTTTCAATATAAAACTAAATACAGTACAGATAATTTGTTGTGGCTATTGAATAGTTAATATCTTTTTAATTTTGCTTCATGTGTCAACTTGAGGGTGGCCACTATTCTTCGAGTGTACTATAACCTGATTGATGTTGAGCAGGAGCGCCACAACAAGCTGTCTGCGCGCAAGCAGGCGGCGGGCACGCTCACGCCCAGCACGCCGCTGTTCCGCTCGCTGGCCATGTCGCCGCTCGGCAAGCGCGACCGCACCGCCGCCGGCCTTGCCTCCACCGGCGGGAAGAATAGGTACCTGAGCTAGCTGAATTCTGATTAATCGCATATATTTAGCATTCCGAATACTCATAGTTTTATAACAATTTGCTCAATACACGGCAAAAAAAAACATCATAAATCACGGCAAGTTAGACTACACTCTAAGCCGAAGATATAATATTTATATATACAAGAACCCTAGGCCAGTTGTGGTACAGGAGCACAAGCGTATGACCATACACTTCGCAGATTGAAAGTTCGATTTTAATTTGTTCCGTTTCATGTAGAGGCAAAGCGCAGCTCTCCCTCTGCTAACACCCTGCAACATGATATGGGATACAGTGAAGTTGAAAAAGAAAAATATTTAAAAACTATAACAGCATTATAATTGTGTAAAAAGATCAATACAAAGTGTATGTAAGCAGTCCTTCCCATTCATAGGCCGCCGAACAAACGTCAACTCGTCACCGGAAGTGCTACAAAAGCAGTAAGCACCTTAAATCACTCAGCGCTCAAAAGGTCTGCTATATCGACTGTTAAGAGGTAATTATATTTTTATTATTATTATATGAATATTGCATTCCTCAGACTTTGTTCTTATTACCATGAAAATTACTCAGTTAAAATAGCTTTCTTAAAGTTAGCTACTTTTTATAAATTAATGATTGTGTTAATTAAGAGGGTAGCACAAAATGTTAGAAAATAATTCGATAACTCGATAAATAAAAGACTCGATAATTTCCGTTACCGCCGGTGCCCTTAAGGGGGCTGGATTTCGTTGCAACCTTCTTTATAGAAACCACATTATGCATAGTTAATCGTATTGATCTCAGGAACTGATACTGGTTCAAATTGTGTTTGTTTGTTTTTAATAGTCCATTCGGGGAAGGCTATATATTGACTCACAATAATAGTTTCGATGTTATCTCATGTACCTGTGGTCAGAGTTAGGGTACTACTGACACAACTTTTATTTCCATTTATATATATGTACATATCAGCTTCACGCTATATTGGGATACTATTGTAGCAGGGTAGGTAAAGTAGTAGGTTTCCGCCGAATCCGGAGTTATTCCCTTTTAAATCTAGTATAAAAATAAAATGCATCACTGTAAAATTGAATCCACAGCCTATATTAAACAATATTTTTCATACCCTACATTTCAGTGCTCGCTTGTAACCTAATGAAGTGCGAATGTTACATAACCAGGCAAGTTTCATAGTAAAAGTAATTACGAATATGTTACACAAGTAGAGGGATTGAGAAGTATTGTTTATGAAAGTGTAACACAGAACTATTATTTTGATTAATTGTAGCGCCATTTTGTATTTTTTTTTACTTTATTGCTTTTGTTATTTTAATAATAACAAGTAGGTAGTTAGTGTTGTGTAATTGGTATGTAATGTGGTTGTATTAGATATATTGATAATGTACAACGATTTGCATCTTAGGAGACTAGAATGTTTTTTGTTAATAGAGTTGTTATTTTATTTGCATCTGTAGATTTGTTTTCTTTTTTTAGCTTCAAGTTGTATAACATACATAGCAGGGCAGGCAAAAGGAACCCGGGAACCGAGTGTTAAGACACTCCTTCATTAAGGAGTTATTTTGAAAAGTAGGAGACGGAGTGTCTTAACACTAGGCTTCCTTTGCCAACTCTGCTATAGGCAGTTGCAATGAGGGCAGTTGAATGGATTCGATTCCTTCTCTAGGAAATCGAATATTTAATATTTGAATTTCTTCGCTCTGATGTCGGGGCGTTGAGTTCCGCCACTCAACAATTCAAGAACTCGGCGGAAAATGGGGAATAGAGTGTATGCCCTGCCGTGTGCGGCGGCACACTGCAGGGCTGTCGACCGTCGCTGGCGCAGCATAGAAACGAAGTAAAGCAAAAAGTACAAATAGATTTTATTTAATAAATATTTGTTTTGTTCTATCTGTACAGGCGCATGAGTGGTCGTCTGGCGGCGCGTGCTGTGTCGGAAATAAAAGGCGACCATGCAAAACGTAAGCTCGACTATGGAGCTGTTGGGAAGAAGACTCCTAAACCCACTGCTAATGGCAGCATTCTTAAACACAAGCGGACTGTAAGTACTCATTGAATATATTGAAATTGTTTTTTTTTATGATTTATTTATAATTGACAAGACAGTACATTACAGTGAAATGGTTTTTTTTTTACAAAACATTGACTTATAAAAATGTATTTTTTTGTTATGTATGGGATGGATTATTATTTTTCATATTTGATATTTCAATTTTTATAATAATTAACTAAAGGAAAAGTGTACAAATATAAACTTTGTATACAAATAATTATAATTTAGAAAGAAACCTTTTACTTATTTAGAAAACGTATAAAAATTTGAACGTAGGGGAACTCGAACCCGCGCCCCCTGGTTGGATTCCAGGAGGCGAGGGTTTAATTCCCGTTTTCTAAATTAGTATTTGTCTTTCCCAAATGTGTTAAAAATGTTAAAAATACGAAACCTTTTCTTAGCCCAGTCCAAAAAAGTTCACAGCAATCAATTAAAAAATAAAAAAGCGCAATACCAATAATCCGCTAAATTTTGCCCTGTAAAAATAGAAGACAATAAACAACAAAACTATTTTGCTATTGTTGAGGCCGTCACGGCGCAGCGGCACAACTGATAAATGCGACGGCTGTAGGTTTGATTCCCTCTTTGTAGAGGGAATTATTTGCATTTCCTCACTCCGATATCAAATCAAGCGCACCGTTGAATTTCGCCACTTAGAATTAGATTCCTTCTGCATCCCTTGCTATATACGGAATACAAGGTAAAGATAAAACATGAGTTATTTTGTAACATTTAGTCGTGCGGTCGCCGCCGCAGCGGGCGTCGTTCTATCAACGCGACGTGCAGTACCGCCTCGCAGGAGACGCGCGACCCGCTCGTGGAGACCACGATGCTGACCACCTATACGGACTTTAAGGTGAGCTTGACTGGCTTGCGATCATGGTCCTACAGTACGGTTGACGAATCGTGGCCGCCCTGAAGTTAAGTTTTTTGAACTTCACATTGTTCACTTGGGAATATAAGCCCACGACTGCTCGACTGTACTGCATATAAACATGTTTTCCAGGTGGAGCTAGCCGTCAATGGTCAGTGATTATCTTATCAGAGTCGAGGTATTGTTTAATGTACAAAATCACATGACATCATGTTTCTATTATATTGCAGTGTAGTGCAACAATAAAGTAATATCAACGTAAAGAACTCTTCAACCTGGGATTCGAATATTTTGTTTTTAAAAAAAAAATTCAAACCAAAAATTGTGTAAAAATTTTTATATGAAAAAATACACTGTATCCCGCACACAACAGGGTAGGCAGAGGGAACCTAGTGTTAAAACACTCCGTTGCCCACTTTCTCCCGAACTCTGGAGGTATGCATGTTGAGTGGCAGAACTGAACACTGCTTTGCCCCGACACCAGAGCGAAGAAATGGCAATATAAACGTAAATAAATATTTCACTTCCTTGCCTGGAGATTAAACCCGCAACCGTTGCGTCATAGTCACACCCGCTGCGCCTGCGGCGCCCAACGGCCTTTTTTTCATTTGAAAAATACACATTTCTGGCCATTTACAGTTTTATATATATTTAGTATAATTTGTTTTATTAATTGTTAATTACAGGATGCCATAGACGAACGGCAAATATGTCGCAGTTCAATGGCGACGAAACCACAAGAACCAATCGTCCCCACCATCGTATATCACACGCTAGAAAAAAACACGCCAAAAAAAACTTCGAGCATAAACGACAAAGCCTTCACACCGAAAATTGGTAAAGAGAATATACAGCATTCAAACATCCAAATGACCCCTAAAAGTTATTTATTATCTACACCCACAAGACTAACGAGATCTGCTATGAAATTAAATAACGATGGTTTCGCGACACCGCTCCCTCGCGCTCCCTCATCAGCCAACAAAGTGAATTTACAAAGGCAAAATACTAATATACCGTTCAAAATAACACCTGACAACGTTAGGAGGTCGAAATCTCAAACAAATTTGGTCAGAGCGAAGAACTTACCACCCCTTATGTAAATTGTATGGACATATTTTAATTTAATATTTATTATGTGCTTCTGTTTTTTTTCTTATAGGATTGGTAAGTACTCACATAAGGTTGGCAGTCGTGGGTTAAATACTGGTTTGAACGTTAAAAGTACAAATATTAACGGATTTTTGATGCGACGGTTGTGTGTTTAATTCCCACTCGGTGTCACGAGTTATTTTCATTTTCCCGCTCTTTTAATAAGAGAGCGCGGCGTTGGGTTGCGCCGCCACGTAAACGCAACGATGAAAATTTTATTGATTTATTTGATTTGAAAGTGATTATTTTAATTTTGTGACTAACAAAATTTTTAATAAAAACCCTTTCATACTAATCAAGCTATTATTATATTTATATATTAAAATGTGTTCACATTTATTTGACTTGAGATTTCGGATTTCTAAGAAAAATCTAAATTAATAAATATTTGCCATTATTTGTATTTTTGTATGTGTGATTTGAAATTAGTTTTAATTATCAATTTTCTATGACATTATATTGGTATAATTTAATTTGTTAATAGATTTTTTTTACTTAGTTTCATAAGTTTTTACAGATTTTTGGAAGATATAATTTTGGTTTTAGTTATACTTAGTTTGTTAGTTATTTGAATTAGCAATGACATTATTAGAATAATTATAGTTTGAATGATAATAATTTTACTTTGTTACTGAGCTGTTACGAAATATGCTTTATAATATTTTCCTGTATAGAAAAACGAAAGAGTAGTATCGGCAGCTCTTATTAATGGAAAATGTACTTAATAGTCAGTATTGGCTTTGATTCGCACTTGTGATTCACTTTTATTCATTTTTAATATAATACGATAACTTTTATATAATTTGTACTAGTTTTAATTTGTAAATTATGTTTGTAATATATGATGAATACTTTACATTTGTGTTTTATTTATATGGTAGCGGCTCGCGTTTGCGCCCGCAATTTGTACAATTTTTTTGTATTAAAATAACTTTTATTTATGAACCGATTTAAATAAAACAAATACTAAATGTTGAAGGGAGTTTTCCAAAATACAATAACGAAAACTGCATTTAAATTGTTTAAGTCGGTTCTGAGATTAGCTTGCACCAACATACAGTTAGATAAAAAATCATTGTACTTTGTATTACGTTGATTGTACTCTCACGTACAGACAGCGATGAGTTACGATTTATTATAATATGATTCTATAGAGATAAGTTAAATATTAAAAAGAAAATAATAACTAATAAGTTCCCTTCAAAATATGTAGATAAGTAAATAGTATTTTACTAATATTATAAACTCCTAATTGTTTTGTTAAATATATACGGGGATTTAGTTCAGTTTGAGTATGGCTATTTTGTGTGAAAGTTTGCTTTTGATCTGATATCACTTTCTCAGTTAGATTTGAATCTATGACCATATATATTTATTTACATATACCATATTTATATTTATCGGGGAGTCAGAGAGGGAGGAGGGAGGTCTCTATTGCACTATCTATAATGACACGAAACAATAAATTAGCAATTGTATATTTATATCACTAATATTAGAAACATAATATTTTAAGGTCATAGCCATACTGATTTAAATAATAATTTAAGTTTATATATTTGCCAATAGATTTTTAAAATATATTGAACATGTCGATATTTTTCGATTTCGAAGTTGGACCAAATGGGAGAAGATTTAGAAGAGCGGTAGACGGTGATAAGTATGATATAGAAGCAATAATAAACTATGAATATACAGAAAAAATATTTGGAAAACACGATATCGGTAGATTAATGTATGTATTATAATATTTCAATAAATTTGATTAAATATCGTAATTTGTTCGTAATTTGAGGCTGGTGGAGGCGCTGGAGCACAAGCGTGCGTCGATTTCCACTCTAGGGAAATATTTTCTTTTTCCTCTCTCTGGTAACGAGGCAATGGTTGAGATTCCCAGGTTCCCTATACCTGCTATGTGCGTAATCTATATACAAGTTTTAAAAAGAAAAAAACTTAAAATTCCGATGCTTTTCCTTAAATTTTACAGAATAGTATTTCCTTAAATTTCTTGACTGTGATTACGATATAATACTATACAATATAATAATATATATTATGTACTTATTAATTATAATATAATTTTAACATTTATATCACATATTCTTATAGCGAATTATCGTATCTTTCAATATGTATGATAAATGAAAATAAAGAAGTTACTGGCTTTATGGCCTTAAACGACTGTCCCAATATAAGAGGCTTAGATCCTAGCGCCTGGGAGGTTTGGATACGAAATATGTTTCAGTTAGTATAAAACATAATTGTCTTGACCTTTTTGGACTTTATTTTAGTAATTCTTGTTATTATAATTTATTAGCAAGTATTTAGTAAGCTTTAGTCAGTGGCCAGTCTTGGTGCATAGGCTCAAGCGTATGACAGAAAACGACTGAAATACTTAACATGCAATGCCTGAAAAGCCGAAAAGAATAATAATTATTAGTATTAATTAATTTCAGGAAATACTATCTATCTAGAAATACCTTGTTCGTTCAATTCATGAGTTGTGTTGATGCGGTAACGGATTACTTTGTACAGGAAGCATTCGCATCTGTTTTCCGTAACGACGATTACCTTTTAAACATTATATTCATTGTTCCCACTGGATGCCCTAAGAGTAATAAGATTTTTTTATATTTTTAACTTCAAATTCTTTTAGTATGATAATTGTTTGTTTATTTTACCTCAGAAACTACTGAACGATGTAGTATACTTTGACTGTAAAAACGATAGGTCGTGGGTTCATTCCCATTCTAGTAAATACAATATTGAATATTTTCTTCGCTCTGGTGTAAAGGCAACGCGCGGCATTACGTTTCACTGACCACGCAATGCCTCCAGAATTTGGCGGGAAATAGAGAACACAGTGTCTTAACACTAGGCTCCCCCTACCTTGCGGGGTACAGCGTGAAGAAGTTTAAGCAGGCGAAGCCGCGTGTTAGGGACCCCCTAATATTGCAATATTTTTGAGCTGACACGAATGTACATTTATTTTTAGATTGGACCTCTAGATATCAAGCCTTCACGAAGTACAATATAAATAGATTCAAACCCAAATGTTATAACGATTGCGATAGTTCAATGTTTCTATATACGGCAATGCGAAATGAATTTTGTCCTAAACTAAGAATACGAAGGGCTGTGTTAGTTATACTTGCATTTTAATTTGTTTTCTATTACAGCTGTGAATAAAGCTACAAACAAATAAAAATAAGTATATTGTAATACGCCGATAATGAATTAAAATGTGTATTTAATAAATAAGTTGATATCTATACTGTCACAGTTATTGTACGCTTTAGAGCGTTAGCTGTACTTATTACTGGCATCGAAAACCATAGTTTCTCTTACCTGATCTACTTATCTGAAAGCTTACATTATTTAGCAATTTAGTTTCTTAGTATCAATATGTAGAAACATTGGAGTTCCACAAAGCGTCAATTTTGAAATAAAATCTTAAGTACTTTATAAATTTTGGAATTATCTTATTTAAATATAGGGAGGAAGATAGTGATGACATACTAAAGATTATGGCTAAAAGTAGTCCGTTATTACATGAATTATATGGCGATTTCTACATAAGTGAAATTATAGGACGGCACCCGGATATTGATCGGAAAATCATTGTGGCTGACGTAAGTTGTAACGTGAAAATAATACCAATAGCAAATACATATTCTTGGCAGGACAGTTCATAGTATTCCTGCTGGTTTCCTGTTCACGCGGTATCCCGCACACAGCACGGCAGAGGGCATCTGAAGGGTGAATTCGACGCAATTTTCTGCTGAATTCTAGTGTCATTGCGTGCTTAGTGGCAGAATTCGATGCCAAGCGTAGTTTTGACCAGAGCGAAGACTTGAAAATATTAAATAATTCATTTTCCCGAGTGGGGATCGAACTCACACCCTGCCGCGTTTACAGTCACATGCTTGTGCCCCAATGGCACGACTGGCATCAATAGTATCTAATTAGTATACTTAATTGTATTTATCTATTCACTTATCATGCTGAAACGTAATTATTAATTTTCATTTAACACACAATTGGCACACCTGTATGGAATTTGGGCACAGATGTAGACAGTCTTAATATAAGAAATTGTTTTAATTTCTTATTTTAAATCTGGTTTAAAATATAATGAAAATTGAAGATAATTAATTCTAGCTTCAAGACCAAGTTGTGGGCGTGATGTGTCTGAATTCTGAAATAAACTACGAAATGCTACAACGTACGTACGAGCTGGGCCCTCTCCACGGTCTTAAAAAAGCAACGCCTTTGGAGAAAGAGAAATACAAACGAACGAACACATTGCTCCAAACTTTTGGGTGAAACTTTATAAAATATTAAATAATTTATTTTAAATTCTCTTCTGATTATTAAATGTACATGTTTAATTAATTAAAAAATATATATGTAAGTATAGATTTCTTGCTCAATCTTTTAAATGTGGCAGATTTTTTAGCTTCTTGCTGATTCCCGCACATAGCAGAACAGATAGAGGGAACAAGACCCTCCATTTCCATTAAGACACTTCCGTTCCCCACTTCCCGCCTAATTCTAGAGCCATTGCGAGTTGAGCGGCGGTCCTCAACACCGCGCTTTGCCTCGTTATATCGCGCTTGAATAACGTGCATTATGCATATATTACATTGCCTTACTCAACAATCTTATGAGCAATGTACTACAATTCCTTACGAGATTTTCAACCTATATCCTGATCCTCACCTGATCATCCTGATCCTAACTTTGAGGTAAGCGATGCACTTTCCGCCGAATTTTCGTGTTCAGAAGTGAAGCTCGACGTCGCGCTTATCTTGCTTAACAGAATGAGAAAATAAAAATATTCAATAGTTCATTACCCCGAGAGAGAATCGAATCCAAAACGGCCGGCTTACTAAGTTATAATCAGTATTATTAACAATTTGATTTTTTATAATTAGAGATCCTATAATGACTGGCCAATGGAGCCCATATAAGGATAATAGAAGAGAAAAAATAAATCAAAATAAAAATAAGGTAAGATAAAATATATAGGTATATACCTACATACCATTAGAAATATTTTTTATTTAATTTCATTTCGTGAAAGCCTGTACCGTTTTCTTAACTCTAGGTGTACCCTGAATTTTTTGTGCAAATTGACACCATTATTAATTTTTTATTTAATTAGATTATGTTATAAATAGTAAATGCCAACCAACGCCTCTTACAGGCGACGAATAATTATACTTTAATTATAAACATTACTGTTAAATCCCGGCATAGCATGGCATAAAGGGATTCGAACTAAAAATCTTGAAAACGGTCAAATATAATGTGCCAACTGTGCCATAATGGACCTCAGTAATTTAATATTAACCATATATAATATTAACCATACTTTACAGGTACAGCCAGAAAAGAAAATAAAAAAAGTATATAGCAAGGTTAATTTCGATGGTAAACCTACTTCAATTATCGATGACTATAAACGGAATAGTTCTGAAGATTACAGCGAAAGAGAACTACATTTCCCATCAGTTTATATAGAGACATCTCAATCTATTATAAATATACTGGAAGACGATCCATTTGATTACGATATTGTGAATATCGATAATCGACTGTTGACTGTACCTGAAGTGCTTTCGTTTGAATTTTTATTGTATGTAAATCACTATTATAATGGTACTATAACGCGTCAAAAGCGCTTTATTGCAGAATGGGTTAGACAGAGTGTTCAGATATTCCGTTCTCTGGTTTCCGACTGAATTCGAGACGGTTTGTTTTATTACACCGATAAAATGAAAACCATTTAAATATCATCATTCCTCAGAATGTCCCCATTCTTTGAACCATAAGCACATATTATAGTTTTTTTCTATCTATATAATTTTTTCACATTTTCTATGAGTCTAATCGGAAAGAAATAACAGAGACTTGTAAATTATAAAATATTTCCAACAGTAGTATTTAGAATTTTTCTTTAGTTTTCTTTTTTTTTCGAAATTAATCATTATTTTTATTATTAGGCCTAAATCGGAAAACAAAGGGCAACTAAAATCCCGATCGAACGAAACTAAAAATATAATGAAACGTAATGAACAGCAGATTCCTTTTATATTTTTATTGTTTTTATAGAAGTAGCATCTTTTTTATTTTGACCTTTCTTACTTCTAAAGGAAGGACTTCTTTATTAAGAGAAAAAACTAAGAAGGAAATTGAATCACAAAAATATTCGGGCGATCCTAATGCATTTATGATTGAGTTGTTTGGTTTTCGAGATGATATAGACGATAGGTAAGTAAGTATGTATAATTACTATAATAACTGTAATAACCTCTTAACGTCTCTATGTTAATGTAATCAAATTATGTTTGTTTTTGTGAGATTTTATATTGTGTATGACTTCATCGTTTGTAAATAAATCGTTAGATATTCTAAAAAAACCTAGGTGAGGTTTATTCTAAAACTTAAAATATAATTTTAAGTATTTAAAACCTGCATGCTTACTATCTATCGTATCTAATCTATATTCGTATATTCCCTACTTAATTACCTATTGAATGGAAATTTATGTTTTTACTTAATAAACTAGAGGCTTTCGTAGCGCAGCGGCAGAAGGATGTGACTGTAACGCGACGGTTGAGGGTTCGATTCCCACTCGAGGAAGTGAAATATTTATTTACGTTTATATTTCCATTTCTTCGCTCTGGTGTCGAGGCAAAGCGCGGCGTTGAGTTCCAGAATTCAGCAGAAAGTGGGGAGCAGAGTGTCTTACCACTAAGGTTCCGTCTGTCTACCCTGCTGTGTGCGGGATACAGCGTAAAGCTCACTTAATAAACTAGTAGTAGTAGGTAGATACCTAATTTTCACATAACATTTAACGACAGTTATAAATCAAATAATTTCTATTTCTTAAATATCTTGTTTCAGGCAAGGATTTCATTTATTAGAAGCTGCCTTTGAGGTAATGAAAGATTACGACTACTGTATCATTCGTGTGCCTTGCAAAGGAAATAGTTTCCATTTACTTCAACATTTCTGTGTAAGTTTTAAATGCATAGTATTCAACTTTTATTATTAATTTCTGTAAATGCCAGCCTTCAGTAGTTAAGCACTCGGGGAGTCCCCGAATGCTTTCTGTAACGAGTAATACAAATGAGCCCTTAAACTTGTGCCCAATGGTTGAGGATTTGATCCATAATGGGAAATTATTATTTAAAATTATTTAATTTTTTCCCTTCTCTTATCATAATTCTTGTTAATGAATACTTTAGTCATTAATAAATAACTTACGGATATAATATTAAAAATAATGTAATATACTTACTTGTAAATTATTGCAGCTGATACCCACAAAAGTAAAAATGTCAAGCGAATACGCCTTATACGTGGCGCACAGAAACTCTGTACTGAGGTATGTTATATATATCATATATACATACATATTTACGATATTTCAAATCAAATACCTTCTTATAGTATATTCTTATAGTATCTACATATTATACTATAATGAGTAAAGACAATATCTGGATGCATTACAGTGCATGACATGGCTGTATTATTGTTCTCCAAGCAGAAACTCGTCTAGTTCTTGCAACTAGGAAGATTTTTACAAATTTCCGCTGCTATATATTTTTTTGTATTTTAAAATATAAAAAGAAGCGAGTCTTAAACCATTAATAAATATATAAGTTTCTAGTAGAAAAAAAATTAACTGTAACAGAATGTCATAAATAGTGATTAATATTTGTAGTAAGCTTAGAGTTCGTGAAGCTGAAATGACGGACATTCCTCAAATATGCCAACTTTTACGGACTTTAGATAGCAAAGACACTCTGTGGACCGTAGAGAGTACGATTTTACACAAAAATCAATTGAAATGTTACGTTTTTATAAACAGTACCACACTTATTGGTGTCGGTATATTGGAGTAAGTAATACATATATTTGTCTATTTTTTTTATTATTCTATTAATTTAGCCATGTGCGCCGTATGCGCTTGATTGTTAACGATACGATTGTAGGTTCGATTTCTAGTAATTTTATATTTTTTTTATGTAAATGAGGGAGATACGTTATTCCAATGATAAAAAAATAATATTCTAAATAATCACACATTTTCAGGAAACCTGAGGAAATAAACTATTTGCGAGTAAAATTCAATTTAGATGCACATCGCATACATAAGTATAATGATAAGGATGACTTCTTTTGCGGTTTCTCAAGTATAAAAGTGGCAGTTGCCTATTCTGTATTTGAACCCCACTACAGATTCTTTGCGAGAGAAATGATGAGGCTTTCGGGATCAAGTTCTTTAATATGGATGACTGCTTATCGAAATAAATGGGTAATAATTCTTAAATAAATACATCAGCGTCACGCTGTATCCCGCACATAGCAGGGAGACCCTGACAGAAGGACCCTGTGTTAACCCAACGCCGCGCCTTGAAATATAAATTGAAATAAAAATTTCATTTCCTCGAGTGGAATCGAACTCACAACCACGCGTCTAAAGTCACACCTTGTTACCCTTTACTTGTTGTTAATTAAAAAATACCCTTACCATACATAAAGCAGAGGTATAAATTAGAAATACTTATTGAAGCAATTTGAATTTTTTACTAATAATTTCTCCTATCTAAATGATTTTGCTATACATTTTCCTTTCCAGGTAACTCACAAAGTGAACTCTTTGGCCGGCACCATGATTCCTTTACTGCCAAGAAACACAGAAACAGATAGCACATTTGCACAACAACTTACGAAAAGACGAAAAGTAAACAATCCAGAGTAAGATTTTTAATTTAATTTCAAAATAACAAATAAAAAGGCTTACATAGAGGAGAAAATTTAACTTTGAATACTAAATTATATTAATTAGACAATGATTGAAAAATATCAGTTCTTTTCCAATAATCAAAAATTACAAATAAAAGATTTCTTGCAGACGACTTTAAATACATTTTATTTTTAAAAGATGAGAAACATTTATCACCAAAAATACCTTTACAGTTATATAAAAAAATGACATGTTTGACTGAATACGACATATATTAAACAAAAAATCCAATATAAATTCTTAACATAGGCCGTAGCTTTGTAAAAGATGTATCAATATGACAATATAGCGACGGTATTTTAATAATATTCCTCAGAATAGCTTTCAGCAGTTGGTTTATGAGCAAAAACTTGACGAGCGTTCCTCAGCTGAATGTAGATACAAGAATAGTGGTCGTTGGTGCTTCGAGGACAGCAATGGCGTTTATAAATTCTTTGTTATTTAGGTACTGAATTTGAAGAAATATCGCATAGAGTAATATTAATATCGCATATTTTGACTTACTAATGGGGAGACTTACTAATGGGGAGCGGAGTATCTTAACACTAGGTTCTCTCTGCCTACCCTGCTGAGTGCGGAATAAAGCGTAAAGCTGGTTTATATATTAACATTTTTGTATGATAAAAAGAGGATTCATTTAAGCTTAGATTCATTCATTTACAATGTACTTACGATTGGTATTGTTAAAAAACTATTTTGTTAAATAATTCTTAAAGGCCTTCTGCAATTTATTCAAGTTTTTGTTTTCCGTAATAAGTAGGCTCATAAGGTCTATTTTATACAATTGTAGTGACTCCTGCTCATATCTTTTATTTACGAATGTGACATTAGTATCGCCAAGTGGCTTACCTTACAACAAGCGATCTAGATCGATATCTGAGATGATGTTCCAAAAGTATCATACCAACTCCGAGAAATTTCTTAAAAGTGTTCCGTACACCTACTACGTAAATATCATTCAAGGGTCGATGGTGGATATTAATAGGTAATTATTATTATTTTTTTCGTTATTTTAAATAGATTTTTGTATTTCTTTAAATGTTCAATGAAATTAGCAAATTATTTATGTTGCATACTAGCGACCCGCTCGCGGCTTCGCCTGCTTGTACTACACACTTGTCTTTAAATTTAGTGTTGTATCATTCTAGGTTTCGTATGCCTGGTTTGAAATAATGTTAGTGATGTCCTAGAATTAATAGAAAGATATCCATATGATATAGAGTTGTAATTTTAAGCTATCATAGTATTTTACGGTTATTTAAAAAATATAAAAAAAATATGTTAAAATTATATTAGCTCTCTATTAATGATATATTTACTATATGTGTTACAGACGAGATAAATATATAACTTTATCAAATAAGGGTAGATGTTATTATGACCTTCTATTTCTATTATTTGGGAAACAGTACCAACATCCGGATTATCTAAAATCAGTATTCGAGCACCAGCGTGACGTTCGGTAAATTAATTATATTACATTATATTTTGTTTTTTAATATATATTTAGCGTCATCTGCCGCATTGTGTATAATAAAAACTTTTTTCTTTTTTTTTCATTTTATTTAAATAGATTGTTAAATAACTTATTTAATTTCACATTAAGTCTGCTTCAGCTACCGATATTATTTTAATATAGACCTTCTACCTCACGGAAGTTCAACTAACAGCCATGTAACACTGTGATGTTATGTAAATATATTATTACATAAATAAAATATATTTTTTAATTTATAAAATGTAACCTACATAACCGCCACTCAACACATCTTGGAAATCCGGCTGAAAGTGGGAAACGTATTGTCTTAGCACTAGGTTCCCTCTTATACGTCCTTATCCTACCCTGCTATACGCGAAATATAGCGTTAAGCTGTAAATAAAACTACATATATATTTCAGAAAAGGTAAAATGCAATACACAGCTTGTCTGGACTTGCCTCGAGCTAGTTTAAAGCCGGTGGCTAATAACACTCCAAGCAACGTGTTCCTTGTGAACACGCTGGCCGACGCTAATAGGGCTCTTGGTTACGTGAAAGCGTTCACTTGGAGAAATATGGAGTGTAAGATATCAAATATACATAATATATGATTATTAGATTATAATATGATTGTTATTAAATTTAATTGTTTCTGTTTTATTTATTTTATTTATTTTTAATACTTTATTACACCATAATTGATATCAATTAACTAAAACACAAAACCAAAGACAAACATACATTAACTTAAACGAAAAATAATAATAATTTTAATATAATTTTCGGAGACTTTTGTGATTCCAATAGGAGAATATAACCGACGGTCCCTAGGTAAGCACATGCATGTACGCACAAACAGAATACCTATATATACTATAATTAACATTTTCTTTATTAGATAAAATAATCGTTTACGGTGCAACAATACATACGTACTGTTGCTTAGCGACATTGATAGATATGAAAATACCGGTTGAGAATATAATATTCGTAGAGCCGTTTCCTGATGATATCCCTACTAGGGCTAGAGTGTCCATATTTTGTAATGCTTATGTAAGTACGGTTTTTATTCGATTTAATTTTATATTATTATCCAAAAATTTAAAAGTAACTATAGGGATCCTTGCTGTAGACTGTATTATATTAATAAAAAAGTTTCTAATATAATAATAATTCCATATTTATAAAAATGGTTATATACCAGTGTGAGTGCAAACACTACAGGTTTTGCATTCGTTTCCACTAGAGGAAATGAAATGTTTATTTATTCATTCACATTTCTGATGTAAATCGCGGTGTTGGGTTCCGTTAATCACTAACTTTAATAACAATTCTGGTCTCTCTATATTCTAAAACAAAATATATTTATTTTTAATAGATTGACAACGCAGTCACAGAAGTGCTGAACAGCTTAAAGATTAAAGTGTACCGCTCATATTACTTCCAACGTTGGTGCACGGATTGCGATAATTTTGTGTCGCATGTAGAGTTTTTATCATACCATCGTTTTTTGAAGCTGAAATGTTCTGCCTTCTTCTATTATGGTGTGGAAGGTGTCAATGAACAAGCTTTCAGTGGTAACTGGTTGCTATTATTTTCATGCTATATGCGAGAGTGCGCGACTAAACGCGACGGTTGTGTGTTCGATTCCCACTCAGAGGAATTAAATATTTATTTAATATTTTAATTTCCTCGTGATGTGACAAAATGCGGCGTTGAATACCGCCACTTATGATGCCTCGAGAATTCGGCGGAAAGTGGGGAACTGAACGATGTTAATACTAGGTTCTCAGGCTTCTTCCTACACTGCTATATTCTGTATACATTGTGAAACTAAGAAATATAAATAAATTATAAATATTACTATCAAAATAGTTCAATTATGTTAATTTTATGATTTATTCTACTTAAAACTTTTCATACATTATGAAAATGAAAAAAAACTGATACTAAGCATATTCTCTATCTTTATAACGAAAGGAAAGGGAGAGGGCAATATATAGTGGTAAATAATATAAAAATATATATTTTTAAAGCAATAAATAAGAGTGGCATAGTATATGATGGAGGTATACTAATAGACCATCAGTTCAAAACAAGAGATCCTTCCATATACGCAGCGGGGCCTGCGACGAGGTATTATAGAAAATATTATGCTGACAGTAAAAGACAGAAGTATTATGATGCTAACGAAGTAGGAAGTTTGGTAAAAGTTGTTTTTTAATATAAATATATTTTTTTTTGGTTAATAGTAATTTTGAAACATACAAATATTTTTTTATTATATTAGCTAGGAACTCAGATAAGAAATCAGTTGGATCCTTTATTTTCGGAAACAAAAAAGAAACCAGAACAAGTTAAAAAGGTTCCCACAAAAAAATTAAGCTCCGGATTATTAGATTCCAGAAAAGACAAAACTTCAACTTATACAAAAGACCAAATGCCGTATGTTTCATATAAATATTGTTTTTTTATTATATAAATATTTAAAGATTACTTTAAAATATTTATCATATCATTTTTATAGACAAAATTCTGAAAATGGCGAGTCGATGCCGAAAATAACCAATTTCAAACAACCTCATGTTGCGTATTGTATTTTACCTGGAGGTTTACAATATTTGGAGGTGCGAGCTCCTGGAAAGAAAGTCCCTCATCAATTTGTACAGTCTTTGCATCACAATGTATACAGATTTAATTATTATTCAAAAATATATATCAATACTAAATAATATATGGTATTATATATTATTAAATATTTTAATTTGCAATGTGCAATACCTTCAGAATTGCGTGGAATGTGGGGACCGGAAGTGTCTCAATGGGAACGTAGAGTTTTAACACTAGGTTTCTGATTTCTCTATGCCTACCCTGCTATGTGCTATTTTGATGTTTCCAAGAACTTCGGAATATTAAAATAATATCTTGCAAATTTATACCAATAAATTAATTTTAGGGTCTCGTAATGGAAACGTTTAAGGATGGATATTTTAAGCTTCATCTTACTAATAATTTGATTGTTGATGGCATTACCTGTTTGACACTAGAGAAATATTCGCTGGAAAACTTTAAGCACCTCTATGGACATTCCGTGACCGTTCTGAACAATGTTCATGTTCGATTTACAGTAAGATTAATTATTACTAATATAATGAGTAATTTTCAATGTTATTTTATGGATTTTTTAATCTTTATTATTATTCATTTATAAATAAACGTTACTTCATTAATAGTAAGTATAACTGTTAACTGTTTGACCTGTAACCTGCCGCCGAATTTTCTAACCGCACAGGACGTCACAAACTAAAATATCATCCACACCATCTGGATACGTGGCACTCCACTACTGTGCGGCTTCGTAGAAATTTTCTTCCACGCGCCACCGAACTGTAGAACGCGGCAGTGTCTCCAGGTCGGTACGATATGGGTACCTTCAAAAAGCGCGTCCATCTCCACCTCAAAGGCCGGCAAAGTTCCTGTAGCTCCTCTGGTGTTGCACGGGGTCGTGGGCGGCGGTGATCACGATCAGGTGACCCGAACGCTCGTTTGCCTTGTCCTTTTTCCATAAAAAAAAAAATAGTAGCTACTGCAAAGCATAACCCAAAATTATGCTTCTAATCGGACCAAGGACTCTAAAGGCTCCGGCAATAATCTGATATCTATGTTGTCATTAGACAGGTACTGTTTNAAGCAGAACCTAAAATTATGCTTCTAATCGGACCAAGGACTCTAAAGGCTCTGCCAATAATCTGATATCTATGTTGTCATTAGACAGGTACTGTTTGATAAAACTTTTATTGCAGGCGAAAAAAATTGATAACTTTTACGATTTCTTCCGTGAGCCCTGGGCTTATTTTATTTATCACGACCGCAGTGAGGAATTATTTGCAATAGTTAAAGAATTACTACCGAAGGTGTGTCATTGGTTTTATGAACATAAATATTTTTTCGCTAAATTAAAGCGTAATCAGTATTTTGCTATTTTTATATACATTTTTAATTGTTATCTGTAGGGACAACGTGAAGGCGATACATTAGAAGAAGCAATGCGGAGAGTTCAGAAAAAGTTAAATAATCAGGTAAAATTATATATTAACAAAATTTCAAATATGAGAATAAAAAGTACTTATTTTTTTATTTTTTATTTCAAGACGTTGAAAGGTATGAAAACGTGATAATAGGTATATATATTTTTTTCAATTTCACAATGTTTCCCACTTGTAGATGGGTACGCAGAGAGAATTCTAGAGCCGTGATGGAATAGATTTCTTGTACAATAATATTATAATCTTATTTTTAATACAGACTCAATGCAAAACTCGATCGAGAATCCAATCAAACTTCCAAGCCTCACCTCATATAGAGGCTATAACCGACTACGTCATAGAATGGCTGTCCCAGCATGACGTTCTTCTGCCCATGTACTTGCAGCCCTGGCAGGTCACGCAGTATGATAAGGACGTGGACAGCCATCCCGCTTTCTGCAATAGCAAGAGGACTTTAGCCAAATTGTTGTATAAAATATTTTAGTGGGTATTAAATTTATGTTGGTTGATAGGTGTTTTATTTTTATTTCCTTACTCATATAATACAATCTGTTGTATTGCTACTCTGGTAGCCAGTGAGTTAAGTAAGTTAATTTAGTGTTAAGACACTTCGTCCTCTAAACGTCCAACTAAAACAAATATATTTATAAATATGATTCACTATTATGATGAAGATATATGTTATTATGTATCTCTTATCTCTACCAAATCTCTACCAAAAAGAAAAACTAGGGCGAGAAAAACAATCAATGTTTGCTTTTTTCCTTTTGATTGAAGTTATTTTTTAACTTATCCAATAAAATATAATTTTCTGAAAATCATCCTTTAGAAGCCAGCATTTTTTTGAAGGACTCTATATTTCATATTGTCAAGCAAACGCGTCTCATCTTGAAACTTCACTCAATGTCAATTTTAAAGATTTCTGTATTTTGCTAGAATTTTTAAAATTAACTAAAATAAACTATGGCAAAACCAAAACCGCCTAAACCTTTAGTTCTTAATAATCTATTAATACAAAATGTTAACACATGGGGCAACATCCAGTACAACATACCTTTAAGACTTTCTAATAATGAAACAAGAACAGGAACTAATATTGCTCATCGATACATACCGGCTATACCTCACAGCTTAGATTGTGTAAGTACTTATTGTTTTAACTTCACGCTATAGCCTTAGGAGGGTAGGATGAGGGAACCTAGTGTTAAGTATCCGTTCTCCACTTTCCGCCGAATTTTTGGGTCTTTGGGTGGCAAAACTCAACGCCACTCTTTGCGTAGATACCAGAGCGAATATATAAAAATATTAACAAATAAAAGTTCATTCCCCTGGGTGAGAATCGCACCTATGACAGTAGTATTTACAGACACACGCTTGTGCCCCTGCACTACAACGGCCACTTGCTTGTATTTTTACAACAATTAACTAAAATATATGTGTACTTTTATGTTTATAAAAAAACCCATGATATACCTAGAAATAACATTTTAATTTTTATTGATATTTAACAAGCAAAAGCATAGTAAATTTTAAAGAATAAATTTAAATAGGTAAAACGACGAATATTTTTGCAACAATATTTTTGCTCTCAAATAAAAAAAACATAACGTGTTATTAGAAAATCGATGACCCTCTCCCAGAAAGAGTTACAGGAAGAGATATGGTGGTGGAGAAGGAATCATATAAGACCACCACCGGCGAGTACTGTGTGAAACCTAATCCAAATAAGGCTATGGAGAGGGCAGACTGCGGTATCAACTGTAGGAGAGTTATTTTTATGACTAGCGTTGAGAAACGCGTAAGCGGTTTTTTGTTCTTAATTTGTTACATTATTAATTAAATTATACATTTATATATGTGTATACATATATCTTTTTCAAGTTGCTGTAGGCAGAGGGAATTTAGTGTCTAGACACTCCGTTCCCCAATTTTCGCCGAGTTTTCCAGGCATTGTGTGTTGGGTGGCGAAACTCAACGCCAAACTTTACCTACAGAGGCACTAACAGGCTGGTACTAACCAGAGTGAAGAAATGAAAATATTAATAAAAATAATTCATTCCTTCGAGTGGGATCGAACCCAAAACCGTCGCGTTTACAGTTACACGCTTAAAATCAAAATATATTTAAAAGTTAATAATTTTCTTTACTTCATCAATCACTATTCAATGAAATATTGAGGTTAAAGATTTTTTTTACACAACTATATATATAGATTTTTGACATTAATTTTCCCAAAATCTATTAGCACTGTTTGTTTTAATAAAAATCATTCCTTTAGCGTAATTTTTATTATTATTTGTTAGTGTGATATCAAATATATTATGTAGATACTTCTATATTTTGAATTTATTTCTTATATACAATTTTCTAGTTACAAAGTAAAAATATAGTGCAACCAACGATTATATCAGAAATGAAAGATACTTTTAGAGGCTCTGCAAAATCTCCTACAACTCCACCTGAAGTCATCGTAAGGCCGCCAGATCCTGAATATATTTTTGATGTAAGTTTTAAATTTAAATGTTAAACAAGTATCTTACAAAAAGAACATATGTGGTATTTCGGGTATTCGTTTACTATCTCAACGAGATATGTATAAATAGATGTACTTAAGGTCATTGCATTTAGCAATTTTTGTAGCTCCACGCTGTATCCCACACATAACATGATAGGCAGATGGAACCTGGGAACCTAGTGCTATGATACTCCGTTCCCATCAAGAGTCCCATAATTTTATTTATAAAGAAATAAGCAATTGAATTGTTAATTTTATTAGTATACAAATATTTCTTTTATATAAACAGGTAGTAGCTTCTGGTAGAAACGAAGCCCCCGCTATATCCGACAGCGTTGGGGGTTACCGCAAGCTTTTAGACCCGTACTTGTCTACTTATAGAATGTACCACAAGCCGTTTTCCATTGAAGACCAATATGGTATAGGAGCGAAGGACCATATCACTCTTTACTCAGAATTTGATTTGCCGAGGGTAAAGTACTTAAAGTTCTTTTTAATTACTTTTTAAAATAACAAATATAAATGTTTTGTTTTTATATATTGCTTAGGTAGTAGACGCTTAGTAAGCTAGTGCTAGGACCGCCGAAATTTAGTAGCAATTGCGTTACGGAACTTAACGCCGCGTTTGCCTCAAGAATAGAGCGAAGAAATAAAAATATACATTTAAATAAATGTTTCATTTCCTTGAGAGGAAATTGAACTTACAACCGTCTCGTATGTTAGGCCTAGCTTTTTTTAAATTGATGAAAATATCTGAAAACTCAGTACTTATAGGTAAAAGGCTTTGGTCCAAAACACAAAGAAATTTGGATGCCCTTAACCGCTAAAGTTCATAGAGGCGTGTATGACAGAATACATGTAAAGAAAGAATATAAAGAAGTCGCCGCTTGCCACAATCCTGTCAACAATATAAAGGGGTAAGACTTTATAATAAGCTTCTTATGTAGTCATAGACCAATGTTAAACAATCACGCTCCAAAAATTCAACGGAAAGTAAAGAACGTAGTGTCTTAACACTACTCTCTCTCTGTCTATACTGGTATACGAGATACAGCGTAAAGCTAAAAAAATAAATAAAGTCATGCAGTGTATTTGTTACATATTAGTCTTTAACTAAAAGATCTAATTAAAAAAAACAAAATAATAAAAAAACTAAGGTTTTAACAAGCATTTTTATTCGCCACTGTTGTCTTTGTCAAATGTTCAAATTTATTAAATCCAAACTTTGAGAGATCAAAATAAAGATTTATTATTATTTACACATTTTTTTTATCATTACAGAGTATTTGAATCGGAAATGAAAAAGAAATATAGGATCCCATTTGCCTCCTCTTCCCTCGCCTCTTGGGATCACGGGGAGACATTTGACTTGGCTCCCTTCCCTCCCAATCCGTATCAAACGAACAGTGCTCCTTTTATGTACTGCAGTGATTACTGTCACATAGCCCAAGGCACACCCCCTTCTACAGTGATAGACCAACTCAAGCATGATAGAAAACCCCATACTAAATGTGTTGAAAAATTTATTGTATCTAGAGATTTTGTGCCTTAAAGCTTCATATTAATAATGTACCAAATTATTATTCTAGTCAGTATTTTTTTTCCCAGACGCATAATATTAATTCAAATTCACTCCTTTATAGTTTCTTAGATTCACGCTGTGCTATTCAGCAGCGTTGGCAGAGGGAGGGCAGGGTGTTAAGATACGCGTATTGAGTGGCAGAACGCCACGCTTTGTCTTGACACCAGAACGAAGAAATGAAAATATATTTGATGTCCTCGATAGAGAACGAATAGACGCGTATATGTTTCCATAGCAATGTTTAATGTGAAATTTAAATGAAACGTTTAATAAAACTTATTTTATTTTAATTTTATTTATTATAGCTTGCAATTTTGTGATTGGAAAGGCAAAATGAAAAAGTTTTTATTTATATAAATATTATATTTAGATATAAATGTTTCATATTTATTTTATATTTTGTTGTTATACTGTAGCTCACTTGATATTTCAGTATGTATTTTTAAGCTTATGAATGGATCCTGAACTTTTTACCTAAAAGTATACATCGTTTATTTTTTTTTAGTTTCTATAAATAATATAAGTTATAAAATATAAATTAATCTCACTTGAGGTCTTCTTACAAAACAGCTTGAGCAATTACTCGTAGAAGAGCTACATTCACAGAGTGGAATCTTTTTCTTTTTCTTACATGAAAGGCAAAATAATTACTTATATTTAATCAACTTTAACTATAGTAAATACTTTGTACATTTAAAAGATTGCTTTGGATTTCTTACCTTTTTCTTTTCTACAAGAAATGTCTCCAATGACGATGATTTGCCAGCCTTTAAGAATAATTTATAAATAAATACGTTGCATTTTCACGGTGTTTCCTACGCCCAATAATTACTTAAGTGTTAAAATTAAATTTAGGGAGATATTAGGGGGAATGACGATCTGTCTAATATGGAAGCAAGAAGATATTTATTTAATATGTAATATAATTAAATTGAATCTAAAGTTACCTTTGAACAAGCGCACGTGCTTTGTGGTTTTATAGATTGTTTTCTCATCATCCTTTTATTTTTTACTTCCAAATCTGCTTTCAATTGCGCTCTTCATTGATGGATTATTCTAAAATTAGATAATAAACATTTAAAATTTTAAATAGTGTAACAAATACTGAAAAGTTATATAGTCGAAGATATTATACAAAAACCTTACTCCTGGGCAAGTTTGATTTAAGCATTTCTTATCATTTTTCTCATCTATACATTTTTCATTCTGAAAAAAAAAAAGCATAATTTATATATAGTATATCGTTAATACGAAGTATCAAGCCAATATGACCATATATTTTAGTAAAAGCACAAAAAAAATATTTAACATAGGGGGGATATGATCGCGCGCGTTTTGGAAATCGTCCACGCCATACATAGTACGCTCTTATAACTCAGACGGTTACCAAAAGGTACCAAAGTTTTAATTATAATAGGTACGTTTTTTTTAAATATTCTTCTTAATCTATTCTTATTCTTTTTCCTTTAGTGTGATATACAAAATGAAATATATAAATCAACTTCACGGCAAGGAAGGCAACACAGTGTTAAGACACTCGGTTTCCGCCGAATTCTGGAGGATTTACTTTCGTAATACCTTAATATACATATAATTAAGCAACAAAATTTTAATCACAGTAGGACATTGTTCCTCCGGTGGTATAGGAGTGGGTCGTCTCCTCGGAGGTCGACAGGGCGGGTTGTGGAAGCATCTCGTAGGGTGGTTGCAGGGTGCTCCGGCCCTGGAGGGCCAGTAGCAGGGCATTATGTACGGGAAGCATGAGGACGGCGGTAGACAGTGAGGGTTATGAGTGCATAGCCGGGCTGCCATTGGCTAACAGTGAATTAAAATGAGAAAAAAATAAGAGAAAGAGAATTTAAAACATTTTAATAAAATACAATACAATAATATAACACTTTAAATTGAGACAAGTCGTTCCGTTGTGGTATCAACGGCGTTGAGTTCCGCCATTTCAACGTGCAATGCCTCCAGGATTCAATGGACAGTGGGGAACGGTAGTGTTTTAATGGGCCTAGAGTGTCTTACCAAAGAGTCACCAGTTTCCCTATGGCTGCCCTGCAATATGCGGAATGCAGCGTGAAAGATAAAAGAAAAAAATATATATACCATTTGTAAGATACAGCTAGACCGTGGCGTCAATTCCATCTGTAATTAAATAATAATAATTTCATTTAAATATCTCAAGTATTATATATTAACATTATTTTTTAAATTTAATAACTTTATTTATTTACTTACAGGTGAAGGATCAAATGTTGGTTTTTTTTTATATGTTATCTGCAACAGGTTTAATAATTACATTTTTTAGTAATATAATATAATATATATTGTTTTCATATTCGTGATAGTGGTACCTTCATTCCATAAGCATTAGCGCAATCGACCCTACATTTTTTCACACATGGCGACTGAAATTTATAAGTATTTTAATTTTTTTTTATATAAAATTGTCATTTAAAACTAGTGCATCCCGCTTTTTACAATTGATATTTGTTACCTTGCATATACATTTCCCCGTGGGACACTGACTGCACTGAAAATAAAATAAATACTTATAAAATATTTAATAAAGTTAAAATAATAATATATTTTTTTATTTCTTTTCGTATACCTTAGAAGGGCATGGAGTGATATCCTGTAAAAGAAAAAAAGGAAATTAAATTATTCTGTTATTTTCTTATGAAAGAAAACAAATTGCCTACATGTATACTTACGCAAGGGGTGTCACATGGCTTGACACATACGGGATGACAGGGGTCCACGCAGGGAGAACAGCCACCGCACTGGAAAAAAAATCAGCGACATTAATATTATGTGTATTGAATATAATATATATTGAATATAATAACTTCTTTTTTAGCGTCACGCTGTATCCCGCTATTAGCGGGGTAGGCTGAGGGATAACTGAGTTCCTTCCGCCTACCCATTTTCTGCCGAGTTGAGTTGCGGAAGTCAACGTTGCGCCTGGCCAGGACACCAGAGCGAAGAAATGAAAATATGAAATATTTGATTTTCTTGAATGGGAATAGAACCCCCCAATCTGTTGCGTTTGCAGTCATACTTTGCGACCTTGTGCCAGGATTGGCCTTAATGATAATATAATTATTTATATATAAAAATATTACCTTCAACGAAGCAGGAAGATCTGTGTTGCTCTGTGAGAAAGAGTATTCATTAGAACTATATAGTAATAGTATGTAAATAATTATTAAATAAAACATCGACGACTTTAATATGATTTTGATCAAATAACATATATCTTAAAAAATCGGCGGAAGGTGGTAGGAAGAGACCATAATGCTAGGAATATATCTATGCAAGGATATGCTATATATGCAGGAAAAAATATGAAACTTCTTATAGTTTATTTATTTATTCTTATACCTTATATTTACAGCATCCATTTACACAGCAAATCTGAATTATAGCATTCTGAGGGAACACTGGCCTGTCTTCTTTGCGGATCTTCTTTGACACCTTTTTCCCCACTATTGCTATATTCGACATTCCAAACATGTTGTGTTCTCTATCTAATTTGAGTATTGTTGACAGACATTTTTCCCCAAAGCTGAGTTTATTGTTAATTTTGTCAATAGACTCCGTGCTGCAAGTGGATGTTGAAGAACCGATCGAAGAAACGGAAGGTGAACTGAAAACAATGAAGTTTTGTTAATTTAGAAATTCTAATGATTCTAACATATTATTATATTCACTTAAAACTTTAATAATTAGGACGAGGATAGCGGTAATAAGCTATATTAATAATATAACGAAAACACATAATATTAAAACTCGTAGATACTGAGATCCAAATTAAATTTAGAGGGATAGACAAAATTTATGATTGACAAAGAAAAAGATTTACCTACCTAATTTTTTATTTTAACTAATTTTATATTAAAACATTATTTATCTTTTTTACGCCTGTTTCTTACAGCAGCCCCTGTCAAGGCGTTTAATTTTCTGAAAAAATATAACTTTCTAAATATACAGAGACAACTTTATATTATTTCAATTAGTTCAAACTTTAATACCTGGAGTCGGAACATCCTTCTCTTTCTTCTGTGAGCCACTTCATTTTCGTTAATTTAAGTTTATTAGGATTGACATATTGATCCTTCTCCTCTCTGTCTGTTAGTTCGTCTTCCTCTAAATTTGTTGTCTGCAGATATCAAAATTTGCAGTTATTTTATATAAATTCATGATTTTGATTATCCAATCAATCAATTTTAAACTTATAATTTTGCATATTAAAAAGTAGTTTAAATAAAAAAAAAATTTTTGTTACTTTTTTTCATAAAAATACAAAATAAATCTACCTCTAAAATCTTAAAGTTCCCACGAGAACACTTAAACAGACAAATAAAATGATGAAATTTTTTATATTTGATAAGCGTAAAATAATTACTTTAATTTCAAACATAAGCGATTTTTTAATATTTTTATAATACAGACATTTCCATTTTAGCTTACGTTAGGTTTCCGTTGTATTTCGTGTTCTAATTGCGAGTCATTGCGTTTACGGGTCTCGACGAGCTCATGTAACGCCTTTGACCTCTCTACTTGTATAGATTGATCTTCCATGGACTGAAGGTAATTAGGAAATTTGGTAATCATTATATTTTTTCAGCTTCATCCTGTATGCCGCTAACAGCAGGATAAGTACAGGGAACCTAGTGTTAAGACACTCCGTTATATACTTTCCGCCCAATTTTCGAGGCCGAGTGGCAGAAGTTAACGCCGCGCTTTGCTTCGTTATCCCGGAATAGACATAAGACCATGCGGGCGAAGCCGCGAGCGGAAGACTAGTTAATAATATGAAATTAAATATATATGTGAAATTTGGACTACTAAATAAAAATATATCTAAAAATAACTTCAAAAGAATATATCTTGTGAATCAAATAACAATAAAAAAACGGTATAAGACTCCGTTACTCACTTCATAAGCACTAACATGAAGCGGGCGGTCTTGGTTCATTGAGTTCATATCATTATCGTTTCCAGCTAATTGTCTTACTTCATTGACCAGGCATACATAAGTGAGGTACACATTCTGGTCTGACACACTGCTGGCCAGCTTCATCGTAAGGTTCCCAAAGTCTTCCTGGTAATCGCTATAGTTCTGCATATTGTGGGTTTGTTTTTATAGTTTTATATATTTGTTGCCATTATATTTGTTGATGATTTGGATGGAGTGACGCTGAATATTGATTTACTTAGTCCATTTTTCTTCTTTCACTCAAAATAAGTAATACTTCAAGATATTCAGTTGTTTTCCTTTCCTTTTTAAATAAAAAAGAAGGAATACACTGAGTATGTATAGGTATTGAGGAATATTCTTTTTTAAATATAAAATCTATACATTTTTCTTTATTTAAACAAAAAAAAATATGAATGAATAAACTGTGGGAAAACACGGACAGACATTTTATCGGATTAGGAAGTAATTTATGTCATCAGTGTTAATTACAAACACGGTTTGAATATAAAATTGAGGCTTATGAACTTTAATGCGGATATATCGCTTGTATATGTGAAAAATTATAAATTTGACACAAAGATTAAACAACTATGTTAATGGATTACACTTTTGTTTAGTTTACAATGGGAACTAGTTTATTTTTTATTGTAAACATTAAATTTAGTTTTACAAGCAATAAAGTTATTACAAAAAGACATTTTATCAAAGAGCTCATTTTTTAGCATCACATGTGTGTCCCGCACACAGAAAGATAGACAGAGGGAACCTGGGAACCTAGTGTTCCCGTTCCCATTAAGACAAACAGCTATTCATTGTAAGAAAGTAATTATTCTATTTAAAACATCAGTGTAGTAAAATATACGGCTCAGTGTCCACTGACCCAGAGTGAATGACACCAGGTCGAGCAAAAACCGACTTTAACAAAGGAGTAACAAAAAAAACTGATTTTCACTAAAGATTAGCTGCCACGGTCCGGTCGTCGCGATGAATTCTGCCTTTTTTACAATCTGACATTTTTAATGGGAATTAAAACATATTATCAAATTAATAGATACGCGCTAGTGCGGAAAAATTGCAAGTAACTCTTGGCCGTTTAAGTCTTGCGTCTTAAACGTCAAATATTTTAATATTATATCGTTTTTTTATATTTGTCATATATTTTACAGTTAAAAATCTTATTGTGATTATCGATATTTTAAATTTGAATTTTTTTACAGAAATCGATTTTATATTGTTATTTAAGAAAACAAAATGTTCGTGCAATAAATGGCGCATAATGATATCAAATGTTGATTAATACTTGTTTAATAAATCTGTAACAAATGTATGTAGCGGTGATTCAAAGAGTCAGAGAAAGTAAGCATTTTTCTTCAAGTTATATGCAGTTATTTAAACATTGATTTCTTATAGGTTCTACTACAGCCGGGTAGGCAGGGGAACCTAATAATAAACCACTCCGTTCCCCAATTAGTACATATTTATAGATTGATAATGTAAAAATCGTTGCATCTCAGCTCTTTTTTTTAATAAAGTACTTAAAATAAAAAATAAGGTACTGATGAAAAAAGTATACAGTATGTGAACTTAATTTACATATTTTATGTATAAAAAACTACTAAAACTCATATTAGCATATTAGTCCTAATATATATAACAAAATAGTGATAATAATTACATTGTTATAATTTTCTAGTGTGTACCAAATGTTGAGCTGCCCTGCATCACGTCGGTCGAAACGGAGGCTTTGTAGCGTATCATTTCTGTGGCGCTCATGGTGTCGGTCTATGATGACCAGCGTGTTATTGTTAACTTCATATTTTTTTCTTAATTAAAAATAATAACTGTTTTAAATTAAAATATATTTTTTTTTCTGAAATTTTAGTTTTATTGTGTTTGTGTTATGAAATTATAGTGGTTAAAAGTGAAAATGACGACTTTTTCAATACTATTTTATGTGTTTATATTTATTTTAACTGTAAGAGGACAATTTGGAAGTGAGTTAAAATTTTCGTTAATTTATTAATTAATCAATAAATAATAAAGTATACGTATCGGTTTTTGTAATATTTCAAAAGTGCTTAAAGGAATGAAATATTTAATTTAATTCCATAGTATATATTTTTAAAATATCGATTAACAACGACATAGAATTAAGGTAAAATGGTCGCAAAGCTACGATTATATTAAATGAATATGACAGTTGCAATAAAATAATTATTTTCTAGCATTTTAGTCGAATATAATATTTTAAATTCATTATAAAATATCTATTATCCTTAGCTTATTATCAGGAGTAGAGCTTTTAAAGCAAACGAAAAACTTTAAAAAAATTACGCTGTAATCCGCGTATAGTAGGAAAGGCAGAGGGAATCTAGTGTTAAGACACTCATTTTCCGCCAAATTTTCGAGGCATTGCATGCTGATCGGGGGAAGTCATCGCTGCGTTTTTGGCCTTGGTACCAGAGGAAAAAAAATAAAACTAATAAATAATAATTCATTCCCTCGAATGAGAATCGACCCTGCAACCCTCGTAATACAGTCACAAGCATGTGACCTGCCCCGCGACGGCCTTATCAGCCTTTAGTTACTATGAAGCATCTCATCTGACGTAATTTACTAGAAATTATTACATTTTGTATTACCCAACAATGTGCCCTATAATGGGAGTGCAGCGCTAACATAATTGTAATTTCAATGAAATTACGGTAATTTCCACCGCATTTTGTAGTTTCAAGGTCATTTGTATGACAAAAAGCTTATTTATAGATGTTTGCACTATTTGTATTTTCCAAAAATTAAAATACTAATATTTACGGTACATTTGATTGGTTTTAGTTTTATTTTTTCTTTCTTAGCATGTGGTGTAATGCTCTCAAGCGAAAACTACTTAACCGATTATCATGAAACTTTGTACACATATTCTTAGAGGCAGTAGAATGGATATATGATACTTTTTTATATAAAAAATAATATCTTTTGTCTATAATATAAAAATAAGATTAAACAAGCGAAACTGTGTCTAAGTCTCTAGTGTACATATAAAAACACAATACTTTCATAATTTCACGGGTGAAGCCGCGAGCAGATCGCTAGTTATAAACAGATGAGTTATTTTTAATTGCTATTACATAGCTTAATTCATCTGACCATATAACATAATATTTTTTATGTTTTATCTTGCAGCTGTATCACTTAGCCTTGATATGGATCCCCGAGTCGAAAATTTGAATTTTCACGTAAGTAATAATTGTTTATTTAGAGAATCTCGTTTCATTTCTTCGCTCTGATATCGAGCCTCCGGAATTTGGCGAGAAATGAACAAAGGAGTGTCTTAACACTAGGTTTCCTCTGCTAATCCTGCTGAGGACAGGTTTCAACGAGAGGCTGATTACTTTTTTAATTTATGTTTTGTATATTTCAGAAATGCCCTGCCAATATGTCATGTGTACCAATCAGTTCATGTCCATTATTAGAAGATCTATTGGATTTTTCATGTTTCTCTTCGGATAGGTAAGAATAAAAAAAAAGTATAATTTTTATATTTTACCCAGCGTAAAATATCAAAATGAGACCATACGGAAAGCAAGCTTTAAAATAAAAAAAAACCATCAAAATCGGTTCATCCAGTCCAAAATGCCGAGTTAACCAACATAAGAAAAAATATAAAAAATACAAAATACATAAGAATAAATGCAACCTCCTCCTTTCACAGAAGTCCGTTAAAAATATGTTGCCATATTACAAATAAATTCTTCACTTTATTTTGAAGGTACTTCCATCGACTAAACACATTAAGCTGTGGTAACATGAACAACGAGGACTACGTGTGCTGTCCATCTTGCGAGTGCGGCAAGGTGTATGCACCAGGCACTCCTCAGTGTGGGAAGAGCATGGTGCAGGGGATAGGATATGAAGATCTGGGGGCCCATCCCTGGGTAGCGAGGATAGGTTTCGCTAGTAAGTGTTGATAAGTTAGTTATTTTACTATTGTCAACATTTTTAACAAGTTTTATATTATTTTTTATATTATTTTGTATATGATAGAAGTTTTCGTAGTGCAGCGTAATCGACTGGTTGTGGGTTGATCCCCACACGATGAAAGGAAATATTTATATAAATGTATATTTTCATTTCATCGCTATAGTGTAAAGCGCGGCGTTGAGTTCCGCCACTCAACACGCAATGCCATATGCGATATTAAACAAAAGAAGGCTAAAAGATTTCACTTTAAAAGCTCTTATTTATATAGATATAATTAAATCTAAAACCTTCTTCTAGATAAAGAGACAGGCAACGTGCGGTTCGCTTGCAGTGGCTCTATCGTGTCTAAGCGAGTCATTTTAACAGCCGCCCATTGCGCTTTAGCCAAACAAGAGGGATATAAGTTGTGAGTATATTTTTATTTAACTTACATAATTTTTTTAGCTGCACAGTAATGCCAACCCACTTTCCGCCAGCAAGCTGAGCGGCGAGACTGAACGACACTTTATATTTTGACACTAGAGCGAAGAAATGGAAATATAAATCTATATAAATATTTAATTTCCTCTAGTGTTGATCCCACAACCAGAAAATGTTTATTTTATAAAATTATTGTATATTTGTCTCCAATATATGTAAGTATATTGTTGCTATAATATGTCATTATATATGAGTATTTATGCAAGTACATTTAAATTAACTAACTTTTCCAAATACGTTACACTTATCCCGCACACAGCAGGGTAGGCAGAGGAAACCTAGTGTTACGACACTCCGTTACCCACTTTCTGCCGAATTCTGGAGGTATTGCGTGTTGTGTAGCAGAACTCAACGCCGCACTTTGCCTCGACACCAGAGCGAAGAAATGGAAATATAAACGTAAATAAATATTTCACTTCCTCGAGTGCGGCCTCATCTTACACTTTTTTCCTAAATTCCAGATCAACAGTAGTAATAGGCGAATGGGATATAAGCCGTAGTCCCGACTGCAATGAGTTCTTCTGCGCGCCGCCCACCCAGGCCATTAAGGTGGAGACGGTTATCGTCCACCCTGGATACGAACAGAAGATTTTCCGTCATGACATCGCTATGATAGTTTTGAAAGAGGATATCAAATTTTCTGGTAACATTTTTGTTTCAATTCAAATTCAATTAAAAATATTCTTTATTCAAATAGGCAATTATTATAAGCACTTTTGAATCGTCGAATGAACATATGAACAAAAAACTACCACCGGTTCGGAAGGCAGTTCTGCTGAGAAGAGCCGGCAAGAAACTCAACAGTTGCTCTTTTCAAAATCAATGGTACAACCTATAAACATTAGCTGGCAGCTATCCTGCATTACATTCAATAGACATTAATTCCATACATGCTTATCCTCTAAATATTCTTGAACAGTGTAATACGCTTTACTTGTTAGAATTTTTTTTACAGATATTTTAAATTTTGGTAGTGGCAAACTAAGAATACACTGCGGAATTTTATTATATACACGTATACTCAGACCCATAAAGGATTTACTAACTTTTTGGAGGCGAAAGCTTATGTTTGTTCTTATAGTCTTAACGTTTAAAAAAAATATTAATTTAATCTGGTTTTGCTCGTTGTCCCGGCAAGAATTATTTTAAAAGCAAATATTATTACTTGTGTCAGTAAAAGTATAATTTAAAATTATAAAATATAATTGAATATATTTTACTTTTTGGTATCAAATTAATTATTCGTTAATTTTTAAGATTGTGATATAGTAATTTTATATTAATTATTATATATTAATAGGTTCTACACAAAAGGGCTTAGGCCAGAAAATATTGAAGAAATAAAAAATATATCAACATTAAAAAGTCTCGTATATGACATTATAAATCAATAACACAACTATATTATTCACATAATTATAAATGACATTGAAATCATCTATTACACGCTGCACAGTCCTTGTTCAAGGCCTCTCTATGAGCAACCATCATAATATCAGAGATTTAGATCACTAATGCTTTTATTTCAGTGACAGCCGCGCCGATCTGTTTGAACGACAGACCGGAAGTGGTGATCCACGAGCGCGCTTCGCTGGTCGGGTGGGGGAAACTGTCTGGGCAAAATAATTTAGTATGCTAATTCTTCTTTTTCTATATAAATATTCTGAAATTAATGTTAGTTAATAAAAAATAAAAATAGTTATCCAGTCGCGGCACGGAGGCGTATGACTATATACAGATAAACGCGATAGCTTTTGAAGGCTTTGAAGAAGCGATAGGTTTTGAAGGCTTTGAAGAAGGTTTTGAAGACTCGTGTCAAGGCAAACCGCGGTGTTTAGTTCCACCACTCAACACGCAATACCTCCAAAATTCAACGGAAAGTGGGGAACGTGTGCGTCTTAATGGGAACAGAATCCTCAGCACTCCGTTTCCCCGGGTTCCCTCGGCCAACCTTGCTATAAGCAAAAACTTAAAAAATGATCTATCTTTATTAATGGACGACCACATATATTTTTTGTTACATATATTTATTTCAGATCGGTCGTCAGCAGCAGCTGGACGTTCCACTAGTATCTTTAGAAACATGTGAACGTATATTTGGAGAATCAGTGCCTATAAATGAAAGCCAGCTTTGTGCTGGAGGAGAAGAAGGGAAGGATGCCTGCTCTGGATTCGGTGGAGCGCCTCTTATACTAAACAAGGATGGACAATATTTTCAGGTAGTGCTAAACCAGGTTAAAATTATAAGGTTTACTTATTGTATTTCTTTATATTTCTCACATTAATTATTTAAGAACTAAAGTAAATCTTTATAGAGTAGACTCGCTATATTTTACCTATTTATAACTTATATAGTGATATTTCACTATAATATTATCGTTTTCATTTACTATTGTGTGCAAATTACGCTCGAAAACACAAAAAACACTAAGAAGCCCATAGAAACAATAAAGACAGTTTACATTTCCACTACACGATTTTTTAAATTTGGCTCTTGTGAAAACGTTTTCAAAGGCAATTACAGAAAAATCATATTCTAACTATGAAAAAAGAAAACATGCAATTTTTACTAGATAGTACTATCAAGAGTTTTCTAGAGTTTTAGATAGTACTATCTAGTAATAATAGCTTAGCTGTATTTTATTATATCACCTCAGTAATATTTTTTTTCCAGATCGGCATAGTATCGTTTGGCTCTGAAAATTGTGGCAGCGAAGGGATCCCCAGTGTGTATACGAGTATCGCGCATTACAACAAGTGGATAGTTGAAAACATGCCATCGTAATTCTATGAAGATTTACTTGTAATTATATGACAGTGCAATTTTAATTTAATAAACATATTTTATTATATGCCTTAAATATTTTTTTGTTAATTAATTGATTGCTAAATAGAGGCTACAGTGCTGACTATAAACACAAGGGTAGTTGGTCCAATTCCCATTAGGGGGATTGAATTATTTTTTTCACCTGTTCTCGCAAGTTTACAATATTCTAATTTCAGCTTTTCCTGAGATTGAGAGATTGTAAGTTCTCCCTGCCTATCCTGTTATATACGGTACAATATGAAGCTCAAATTTTATTTATATTATTTGTATTAACAGTTTAGTTTCTAATATTTCAATAAAAGGGATGCACTTTACATATTATTTAATAATAAATAAAGAGATTTAGTTAATTTGTATTCATAAGATTTTGCAAGGCTAAGTAATTATAGTAGCGCGCGCAGGGCGGCGTTACCGTAAGTATAGAGCAAAGAGTCCCTATTAAATCTTCTTGAGCGTAGTCTTGGATTTCTTGATCAAATACCTGTAAAAGTATTATGCCAAATATAGTAAACATTGAATAAATTATTTTTAGAATTTGTGGCTATCATTTTTAAAGATTGAGTGACGATAATGCCTAAAATTTAAATCAATAATGAACTTTCACTTTGTTTTTTTTTATATCAAATCTGTATAAATAAATAAAAAGGCAACATCTCGATCAAATTTTCTTATATATATTAAATTAAAACAAACATATCTTATATTTCGACCAACTGTTCGTGAAATGCTAGAGTTTGTTAACGTTTTAGTGATGAAAATGCATTTCCTAGAAAAGCTATTTTATAAAAGAGACCAGCTAAATTACTATATCGGCTATATCTAAATTAGGTCCAATGTTCTGGACTAAATAAAAAGAGGGCGAACGATTTGAGACTAGCTTCCTGAGAAAAAAATAGCAGGCATCTCTTATTACAAAATTCCTTCATTAAAAGATAATTTGCTTATACTTATACTCACCCCATTAATAGTGACGGTAGGCACGAACTTTGGACTAACTAAGCTAGTATAGTACTCCGATTCCAACTGTAGTACCGTTCCTTCTCCCAATGTGACACATTTTTCAATAACTTCACTTGAAAGTTTCGCTTTTTCTATGCACTGTAATGCAAAAACTTAAACATTAAGAAACACAGTCGAATTAATAGGAAGTCGAGTTTGTAATACCTTAAATATATATAAAACTGAATTATAAAACTATTTAAAAAACTTAAAGTTCTTCATACATTAAAAAAAACTACAAATATGCTATATAAAAATATATATATATAAAAAATTACATCAAATTGTCCCTTAGCACCAGCCTCGAGCTCCATCTCACAGGCGACATAAGCCAACTTCTTTTTATCACTCTGTGCCTTTAGATGATGCAAGCAGCAGTCTTGCACCATATTGCCCATGCACTCAGCTGGACCGTGTTGACATTCAAACCCATCATCACCGTAGTTTATACTCTGAAATATGTTTCAAATTGCAGTTAAAATTTATCAGATTAAAAGAATTCGAATTAGCTAAATTTCTCAGGTGTTCTTATATCACAGGTATCACATTAATCCAAATAAAAAAATGCAATACTAAATTGCTTATTTCATGAGCCTGTGATGAAACTTTTGATCTTTCGGCATGCATATTGCCAGATTAAAAAAAATACAAATCTATAGTAAACAAAAGACTGGATTCTTACTTTGGATTTCCCAAAAGGCACTAATTTTAATCTCAAATATTGATGAAGTAGATGAAGAGCTGGTTGCAGCTGCTTCAATATAAAAGTCTTACTGTCCGGACATTGACTCTCGTAGTAAACGGTGAGTAATAACTAAAAAAATGCAAAGTAAATGTTTATTGAATATAACTTTTAAATTAATTTAACGGAAAGTGTCCTACGTTAAATACTAGCCTAAAGTGGTAATATTTTTACTCTAGTAAAAAGTTTTATTATTTTTTAAGCCTTTTTCCTAAAAACAAGTTCCTAAACAATATAAGTGATAATTTAAGCAAAGCGATAAAAAACGAAAGCGCCATTTTAATCTTCGAAATCAAATATTTATAGTACCAGTACCAGTTTTACATTCTTTAAAATCCTAATTATGTCATACAATAATATATACGATATTGTTATATTATATAAGTGCCAGGACAACTTTTACTGCTCCACTTTTCTAAACGACTATACGCATATCGACCTCGCCTGCGGGACTAAACTAATTTCGACATTGAAGTTGACTTTAGTATATATATATATATATATATTAGTACACATATAGCTCTTTTGCTTATGCAGTTTATAATTTTTGCTTTTGCTTATTTTATTATTCCTTTTAAAATAATTATGATAATTCCAAAGACTCAACTGTAGAAAAACCAAAAAAATATGACATTTATTCAGACATTTTATTATATTCATCTTTGAATAATTGTTATCTATTTCAAGCAATATTCTAATGTCTCCAAACTTTTCGCCTAGTGACAAATTATCATAAAATATATAATTTGAAATTGAAATAGAAATACTAAAATTGAAAACTGTATAACGGAAGGAGCATAATCAACAGACATCTTTTGTCCACTGCTGGGCATAGGTCTTTCCCAATTCTCGCCATCACACTCGATCCTCAGCTCTTCGGACCCATCCGCTTCCCGCCAACCTCTTTATGTCGTCGGCCCATCTGATCGTCCCACCAGCCGTTTTGTACGGGGTCTTCACTCTAACACACGTCTGCCCCAGCGGACGCAATAGCAAGGAGCATAATAGCTTAGGTAATACCTATATGTATAATACAACGAGTAGCAGGTTCATCTCAAGTGCACCCTGGCGGGTCACATTGATGAAATATGTAAAATTTTAAGCCTTCACAGATAATTCAAATAATTCACGGACTCGTTTTCACACCAGAGGCATTGTCATGGCTGTTACCCAAAGTAACTACGCGCATAATAACGCTCGACATTTTTAAAACGCTTATTGGAGATTATAATAATAAAAATGTTACTTAAATATTTATTTATTTATTTTAACACTTTATTACACCATAATGGAAATTAATTAACTAAAACCCAAAACGAAAAACAAACATACATTACCTTATACAAAAAAAAACAGAAAAAAAAGAAACAAATGAAAAACGAAATAATTATTAGACTGCTATGTAATAGGTATGTCAATTAATAAGTATTATTATTATTATTATTTTATTTATATTATTAATAAATTTAGTATATAAATAACTGGAACATTCAATTTTGATCATAATTTGAAGAAAATTCATTGATTTTTTTTCCTTAAGCATTAGCCTTAAATATACTGTACATATATTTTAAAATAAACGAATAGCTTACCTTCTGTTGTACTGCATAGCTGAACTGATGAACTATTACTAATAATAATAAAAACTGCAATTTTAAAAACATATTGCCGACACGTTTCACTAAATTAATGCGAAAAAAATAAACAATTTCATTAAATTAATACATATATTGTAAAAATCATGTATATTTTATTTATTTTACGCTTAATATGTACACACGTGTGAATAATTCTATTACAGCAAATGTTGCGTGCGCTCGGTCGGTAGTTGCGATTGTTTCTATCTATACATGTAAGTATTTATTGTAAAAATAAATGTTCGACATTGACACAAAGTTATTACATTTTAAGGCCTAAAATGGATTATAAGGGAACAAATAAAAATCTGATTTCCTTGTAAATTAAAATATTTTGTATTTTGTGGCCAGTTCCAGGGGTAGAAGCTTGCGACTGTAGATGCATTGATGATGATGTGGTTTCGATTCCCGTTCGTAGAAATGATATATTTAATATTTTAATTTTTAGTCTCTGGTAACAAGGCAAAGAGCAGCGTTAAGTTCCATCACACATTACACAATGCCTGGAGGCATGAGGTGAGTTCGGTGGAAAGGGGGGGACGGAACAGAACAGTTTATAATAAAAATTTTATAAGGAATATAGCGCCAAGTACCTGCAGTAGTAGTAAATGTATTAATTAGCCTGAGTTCCTACTTAATAAATAGTGCAAACAAAAAAAATATCACTTATAATGCAACATACCAAAATTAGATAAATAAACACTCGCGGTCAACAAACTTACCTGATTTTTAGTAGAGTCAAATTGTGATATTTACTAAATATTTTAATGATTGTAGTGTTAGCACAAATATAAATAGAGATTTTATTACATATAAATAAATTAAACCTTTTATTGTTTTCCCCAATAAATATTTTAATATATAAAAATAAACTTACCTCGTCAATTTTCATGTATTTCAATTTCAGTTAGAAAATCATCATAATTTGGCTGTACAATGCGTACACAAAAGCAAAGCCAATAATAACCATCCAATACGGTTGGAGTAAGTAAATTATATATGCTATAATAAACAATACAATTAAAAAGTAAACTATTTCCATTTAATTTTTGATCCCATTGTTTGTGTATATTGTAAACGTCATTTATGCACAGATTATTTATTATTAATATTTAAAAATTACATTTTTATATGCCTTGTAATTCCTTAACTAAAATTGCGTGCCAATTCAGCACTAAAAAGAACTGAACTGAATATTTTTTCGTTTAATTTTACTATTTAAAAATATTTTATATTAATTAACATATTTTGACATTTCTTTTCTTTTGACTAAAATATATTTTTTAATTCTATTTTATAAACAAAAATATTTTTATGTGAATTAGTTGGCGATATAAATAAAATTAAAAAACTAAAATTACAATTGTAAGTATATTTATTTAAATAATTTGTTACACTTATCAAATTAAATATACTTAACGAATACATTTTATAGGACTGACGAATAAAAATTAGTTATATATTTATTTATTATATACATTAATTAAAACGTAAGGTAAGTAAAAATAATGCTAAATATGAAAAAACCATAAAATTATTATGTAATATAAAGCTGTTGACCAATTAATTTATTCCGACCGATTATTTTCTTATCTTCTTAACTATATTTTTATTAAACATTTTAATTTTTTTTTTTGTTATATTTTTTTACTAAACTGGTCCAACACAGAACATATGGGCTTCCTTGAACCAAACTGAGAATTTTCAGTGTTATACAAAACCTTTATAGATGAATTTTGTTCTGAAATATTAGTTTGTAATTTTGCTGTCATCTTTTGATAGTAAGATCTGATTTTCTCTTCGTTGTTGCGAATTTGGGACTCTGGACGTGATGATGGTGGATAGTATTTGTCTCTAGCTTCTGTGAGTAGAGCCCTAAGACAAATTTAATAACCAATTAATTTAGATTCATTTACAATATTTCGCTCGTCTGGAGAATGGATTGTAAATATATTTTTTTTTGGAAAAGAATAGATCTTTAAATAGTGATCTCCCGCAACTGCTACAATATATTGATCTACTCGTATGTGCAATCATTGATTGACAGTGACAGTTAATGGATAATGAAAATACAGTATTTTATTTATATTTATTTTTTGTGTATATTAATCTTTTTTATTACCGGTCAATATCCTTCGTGTGTTTTCCATACAACGTGACATTGTATACATACGGCGAAATGAATTGTGCTCAACTGGCACGCTCGAAACGCCATATATTAAGAGTTCAATTCAATTCTATATTTATTTTAATAAAAAAGAAAGAGAGAGGCCGTCGTGGCGAAGAGGCACAACAGTGTAGGCGACAGTTTTGGGTTCAATCCCCACTCGAGGTAATGAATCATTATTTATTAATATTTTCATTTCTTCACTCTGGCTCTATGTCATAAGCTGGGCGTTGAGTTCCACCACTCTATTCACAATGCCTCGAAAAAATTGACGGAAAGTGAGGAACGGAGTCTTAACACTAGATTTCCTCTGTCTACCCTGCTCTATGGGGGTACGGCGTGACGCTTTTAATTTTAATAAAATAAATACTTGCCTAGGCACCCAGCTCAACTTATTATGTGTTCTTATTTCCCGAAATTCACTGTTAAATTTTTCTCTGTCATATATAGATTTTTTCTTGCTCAATGGTATTTGCCACTTGTCGATATTTGGTTTAGGAGATCGCACCTATTATTGAGTATTATGAATGCTCAATGTATATTATGAAAAAAATTGCAACTAACTAAACTACTATTGGTCTCCATTTTATAAAAATAGTACCAGCATAATATTCATAAAAAGTCATAAATATGTATATAGCTATTAAATAATACCTTGAAAAAAATAAAAAATTGTATACTAGCAACACTTACCCAAGGCGTGTCAGAGTACGTGTAATACGTAAGAATATCCTTCGTATTCGTCGGACGACTCAGCTGTTCACTAGTGAACGGCCGATGATGTAGTCTATTTGTTGATAGATATGGATCCAAATGCTTTTCAAATCCTTCATGCGTAGTGTATAATGGCTCTATTTCGTTGTATAGGGGTTCTATTTTTGGCTAAATTAATTTCAATATAAAAATTTTAATGATAATTGTAAAGTTTTAAAACACATTTTATCAGAGACAAACTGTTGTTAACTTATTCCCTAACTAAACTAAGAATTATAATAACTCACTAACTTACGGGATATAAGGGCAATGAAGCGGGATGCTTAAACTGGTCTTTATCAGAAATTAGTCGAGAGTATACAACAGGTTCTGTAAACGCGCTTTTCATCTCGGTAGTTCCGTGTGCCGAGGACGCTGGAGTTCTATCTGAAAGCTACATTATTTCTTCAAGGATAATGGTATATGAAATTCCTATTTTACTTCGAGAGTCCCAAAGATATTAGGAAAATATTCTTTAATTAAGCTTCGTAAAATCTATTACGATTTCATATAGATTAAGCCACATTTTTAACTTTAGCAATCAGTTAGTAGCTACCTGCTTTTAATCTGAAAAAGTATGAAAATATTTTTTTTTGTTCTTTGTACTAATATACTGTACCTACCTTTTTACCCGATGGGTAAATGTATTTGTTATCATTGCAAGAGGTGTGCTTATTAAAACGAAATGTTTCAGGTATTTTGTATCCGTAGTCCAGGGTTGTTTGCGATCGTGATAATCCATTAGCTATATTAAAATCCCTGATGTACTGTTTTTCTTCGATACATTGTGTTTTCTGTTTAAATTAAAATAAATCAAAAATACATAATTATATTTTGCATTTATTTTCTTCGTATTTCTTTTCTAATAAAAACATAAGGTAATTTTTAAAAGGAACTCGATAAAACAGTTGTTGAACAGCGACATCGTGTCTCCAACGTGAGTGTATATTGAAAATTACACAAGCATGATTAATTTATTGTTTTCTGACAAGTCTTAATCTTACTGGGTAACTCCTAACCCCGAACTATAAATGTATGTGTGATTTTTTATCCCCACTCGTATCCCGAATATAGCAGAGGCAGAGAGAACCTAGTGTTAAAACACTCCGTTTGTGTGTCGTCATTGTGCGTCGAGTGGCGGAACACAATATCGCGCTATTAACTTGATACCTGACCGAAGTAATGAAAATATTCATAAGTACCTAATAATTAATTCCTATTAGGAAATAAAATATTTTAATCCAGAAATCGGTGGAAATTGGGGAATCTTTGTCCCACAAAACATTAAATTGAACCTAATATTTAAATCTATGATACTAACTTACATTTTCCTTTAACACTTCAGGCGGTGGTCTCCATATTCGACCAATATTTTCACTAGATTGATCAGTTCCAGGGAATTTTTTTACAGGGTAATTTATTCGCACTGGATCCCAGTACGTAGGGGGTAGTTTTTTTGGATATGATGCTTGCATGTTTTCCTTAGTTATTTAGATATTTTTTAATTTGATGTATTAGATAAACTTATTTTTTGAATATATAGATGGATAGTTGAATAGAAAAATACAAAATTAGTATGAACTTCTTGTATTATCGAAGTTTATTTTCATATAAGTGTTCCAAGTGTTGTAGCTATGACTACTACCATATTAATAATGGATTCTTAAGAAACGCGTACCTTGGCAAGAATATTGATCAAATTTAGTGTTGACTCAAATCAAAGGCAATTGTCGTTAATAATCGACAAATAATAATAATTTCGACGAAATTTTTATATTTGTTAGGTCAAGATAACACAAATAAAAATTAGTAAATTTTTACATATTTACATACGAGTATAGTATTAAAGTTGTTTTCGCTTGTTCTAATTATAAGAAATTAAAAAAGGATGGAAAAAAATATAATTTAATAAGCATGTAGTTAGTGTATTTGTAGTCAGTTTTTCTTAGAAGAGTATTATTATCATATAAATGTCCTAATCCAAAGGTTGTCTGGAAGAAATTGCCAATTAGCGATTGTTTTTTTCTTTTATTTTTCTAATGTGGTAGTAAGAGTGCACAACATAAAGTGTAAATAAATAAATATATTTCTATAGTAACTTCAAATAAATATTTTTCTATTATATAATTTAAATATGCGAATTCACGACCGTTCCTTTGTAGGTTAAACTGTTGAACACAGAAAAAAACTTCAAAACTTTGTTTGGTAAAAATTCATTTTATTTTCACAAATGACTGAAATTGTTATCAAAACACAATATACGTGTTAGCTAACTTTAAAATACAAGACTGTAATAAATACAAAACTGTACTTAGACATTCAGTATTACTACGATTTGGAAGTAAAAAAATCAATCAATATAAATAAGTTACAGATCTAGAAGAATTAATAAAATCAAATAAGGTTATTTATATTACAAAAAGATGTTTTTAATTTATTCAATTAATTAATTTGAAGTAAGGTAGACAAAGAGAATAATCAAAATCCGTCTGGAATTATGTGTTTAATGATGGAACTGAAAGAAAATAATTAATTCCTCCGTAGAGGGATCGAACCCACGACCGTCGCCTTTACAATCAGACGCGCACTGTGCCAAGAGAAGAAGAAGTCTTGGGAGAAGTATTGAGAAGATCATCTAAGACTTAACTCAAAAAGTCGTATTTATTACAACTTTTTATAATTTTTGTTGTTTTTTTTTGTTTTGTTGTGGATTCAATCCCCATTCGAGGAGATGAAATATTTATTTAAATTTATATTTCCATTTCTTCGTTCTGGTGTCACGACAAAGCGCGGGGTTGAGTTCTGCAATACGCACTGCCTTCAGAATTCGGCAGAAAGCGGAGAAAGGAGTGTCTTAACACTAGGTTCCCTCTGCCTTCCCTGCTGTGTGCGGGATACAGCGTGAAGCTGATTTAATTTCATTTTTATAATTTTATCTAAAAATTATTTGTTTACAAAATAATCCGTAGTAATACTGTATGTATTGAAACATATTCTAATATGACGCATTTTATCATTGAGATGTTTTCGAGCAATTAAAATAATTTGATAATGAAACGATAGACTGACTTCTGTCATTGCTACTTATATAATAGTAACAAGCTTAGCAATCTATTCAATATTTACTTCATGCAAATAAATATAGATATGAAAATCACTTGGTAACGTAATTACGTACTATTTAATTACCATATAGAAATCTATTCGTAACGTGGTTATTGTAAGTTATTGTAATAGGCTTATAACGATTGCTAAATAACTTTAAATACTGCAATATAATCCTATTCATTATGCACGCTTCTTAAAAGTATTATAATAGTTGTTAAGAAAAGATTAAAAGTCACATTCAAAGTCGTGTGTCAAATATTGTTTAACTAATACTAAATTATTGATAACTTTAGTTAAATTTTAATTTATCTCTCCCGAGTGGGGCTGTAAAAGCTATGCTATTGGTGGGAAATATAAATTACGAATTATTTAATTAGGAAGCTAAATCGATTAACAGTAGTAGCAATAATTATTATAAAGGATCAGAATCAGATAAAAGTGCGAATTTGTGCTATAATTATTTTTATAATCAATTGTATTATCGATAATTAATTAAATTATGACAGATGTATTTCTATCATTTCATTTTAAAAATCGAATTTCGAAAATGTCGCCATATAGTAATATGTTTTTCTAATGATGAATAAATATTAGCTGTTACTTTTAATTAGATTAAGCGTTTTCATCGTGATTTTTTTTTATAGTAATATTTTGAAATCGATTTAATTATTGATTTTAAAAAACGCGAAAGTCGATATTAGAGTAAAGTACCCAAAAGTTCATAACCATAGGCCGATTGAAAACCGCCAAAATTTATTCATCAGTCCATTAACACTGAGACGTACATCTTAAACTAGATATAAATAAATTATATTAAGAAAATCCTCTACGAATATACAAAATTAATACAAGTCTTACATTACTAATACAAATTACATCACAGTTCAATAAACAAGTTAGCGTTTATATAAGAATTAAGAATACATAATCCAATGAAATTTAGAACTACAAAAACTTTTAGATATATGTACTAAAATTTAAAACTAAAAACAACGTTTTGGTGAGTTCATTCAGGGTACACTGTAATTTAGGAACATATACATACATACACCCGAATACAGAGCCGACTTTTGAAGGCAGCTTTCGGTTAAACTTATATTATATTATCGAATTAAACTAAAAACACGCAAAAATCAATTATACGTACGCTATGGAAATGTACAAAATGTCTAAAAAAAACGGATTTATCAGTCGAGATTATAAAAAACTACACTAATGGGGTAAAAAAGCTACGTGAAAAACATTTTAGTACGCAAGTATGAAGCAATTAGCAAGGCTTTAAAAATACTGCGCGATACTTAACTATATTATGTAGATTATTATCGGGTTATATTATAGAAAATATCACTTTAAGATGACAAAAATATATTTTCTGAGATTGGGTGTTTTAAATGAGCAGTTGACAACCTATGTTTCATACAAATATTACTGGATTTTATGTTTCCGGTTAAATATTGAGATTACTTGACACGTCCATTAGGGGTAGGACAGTAGTGCCTGTTGCGGCCAAGCGATTTTGGCGTCTATCCTCTTGTAGGCCAGTATGAAGTTCTGTCCACTCTTCTCTGACATTACTTCTTGCGGACAATCGTTTTCGTTTAACATTGTTTCTGTAACAAAAATAATTTGAGTATTTTTTTTGTTTACAAACATTTATCAAAAAGCAGTAATGTGACATCATTTTATATTTGTTCTAAAATTGAAGTGCGTACTCTGAAAGTATATTAAGGAATATGAAAAATGCATTAGTAGTCTGTATAAACTATTTAAAATTCTAAGCAATTAAAATTTAAATCTAGCACACTATTTTTATAACTAAAGATAAATAAATTTAAGGATTTCACGGATTTTCGGTATCAAGCTGTATCCCGCATACAGTAGGGGATATAGTGTAAAGACACTCTGTTCCCCATTTTTTGCCGAATTATCGAGGCACTGCAAGTTGAATGGTTGAACGCAACGCCACGCTTTGTCTTTTTATCAAAGCGAGGAAATGAAAATATTAAATAATTCATTCCCTTCAGCAATGAACCTACAACCTCTGTGTTTATTGCTTATTTGCTTATTACTTGCCTCGATGCTATTGATCCAGTAATAGTATATATTCACCTTGTCCGTCATGCAGCGCGAAGAGCGCGTAGTCCTGCGGGTTGGTGATGGCGGCGGCGTGCGCGAGCGCACGGCACAGGTCGCGGGCGCGCGCGCCGGGCCGGCACGGCAGCGCCACGCGCCTTATGGAGCCGCGGCATTCGTCGGGGAGCGCCACGCGCACCACCGCCACGCTGCACTCTCGGCTCGACTCGGATGAGCCGCGACGCCACTGCGCAGGGAAATATGTCTTGTTTAAAAACCAGTTTTACGTTTTTATCGCATTTTTCCCGCTTCCGATAAACGGAAGAAATCTTGTGTTAAGGTGCTCTGTTCTCCATGCATCCTTCTAATTAATAAATATTAAATAATTAATTTCATCGAGTGGTAATCAAACCTATTGTAGCTACGTTTGCAGCCACACGCCACCACCACGACGGCTTCGACAATATCGTTTTTTCTGCTATAATGATTAAAAAGAACTTCTAAATAAACCAAACAACTCACAGGCAAACTATCAGGTCCAGCTTCCGGTGCTAATCTCTTCAACACGGCGACGGCGGAGAACAACGCCGTTAAGTAGTAGCCGCCTTCACCCGCCAGCAGCGCCGCCGGTAACAGCCCCGCCATCAGCTCCGCCTCCAGCTCTGCGCAGACGAGGCGACAGCGAGCTACCGTCCACGCGAGGACTGGGAGTAGGTCATCAGCGCCTAGAGTACGCTCTCCACGTATCTATGTGTTGATATTGAAATGATTATTCTCTGGGTTAGGATATATATAAAGTGAAAGATGACACGCTAGAAGCCTAAATATTTATTAAGCTGACAATAATCTAAATGTTACAAAACTTCAATAATAAAATTATTAATAAGAATATCAATGTATAAGAAACAAACATTGAATTGATAAAACTATGTACGACACTATAAAAGCTTTCACGATATTAACTCTAGTTATTAATGTTCACACAGTTTGCCCTAAAAAAATCCACAACTACCAAGTTGAGAATCCGATTCTGTTATACTGCGCCTCGATGGCACCAAATCAGCTAATGTTGCTATTGACTAAAGCAAAAATATCAATTTTAATTTTACTCACCGCATTAAACATAACTGAAATAGCAGCGAGGAGATTCTCAAGTTTATCCAATGGGGAATCTGCTTCTTGCATCTTCAGAAAATGTTTCGAGATCACTGCCAATACTGCTGAAGATGGTACTTTTGTGGATTCCTGATGGGTCAAAGTATAAATTATTATGAAATATACACACTTAAATCAGTAGCAGGTATAAAATATTCAAGAATAGCAGTGCTCTTTCATCGAGCTTCAAATAAAAAAAAACCTTTTATGTTTATAGTATGTACAAATAAAGGAAAGTCATAAACCAATACAGTAGAACGTCGATAATCGTTCATAACCTACTACTATATTATACTTATGCATTGGTCATCTGCAAAATTTAGTTTATTGTATAGTTGAAAAACTTTGGATGGGTTTTTTTTAAATTATTCCACTCGTTTAACTTTTGAAAATGGCATACAAAGATAATAGACGCTTCAAAACGTGATTTGACCGACCAAAGTATATATTTGGTACGGTAATTTATGACTTGTTTTTCGAAATGACACGTTTGTGTCGTCATTTCGAAATACGAGACGTTAGGACGTCCCGGTGCTGTGTTTGGGGACACACAAGCTCAAAACAGGTCATTTTGTCACATTCAGCACACCACCAAGTGTTAAGTAATAAGTCGACGCTGGACTGTACCATAAACCATTACGCCGAAACGAAAGGGAAAGCAAATTACAATATATCTTCTTATCAATAAACATATTGTAATAATTAAAACTCGCTTTACAATTCGTATAATACCTTAATTCCCAACTGTAGAGGTGTAGCGTGTTGCGCGCGCTCTATTGCTGCGTGCAGTTGCCTCACGTCGGCGGAGTGCCACGAGGCGAGCAATGTATACAGCTTAGATCGCAAAGGCCGTACTACGAGACGGTGCATTACTCCCTCTAATATCGCATCCAGATTTAGAAATTCTGTTGGTTTTAGCTGTAAGAAACAAAAAAAGACATTAAATGCTAGTAATTATATACTTTGTTGCTAGTAAAGGTAATTAATTATATAAGATTAATTTCAATATGTAATATTAATCATGAAACATACATGCATATCCATATGGGGGTATTTTAATCTTTCAGTATTATATCCAAGTATAATCAAAAGTTATTTTTATTTTTCACAATTAAGTGTTAAATATGGGTTTTGTAGTATTTATGTTTTATTTAATCCCCAAGCATTAGAAGAAATTACCTTAAGCCGCTCCTTCTCCACCTCCTTCTCAAACTCCCTCTCACCATGTTTCACTAAGTAGTTTTTCATTCCAGACATGAATTGTCTCATGTTTCGCATCATTATCTGCAATGTATGCAAATATTATTAATAATATCCGTATTTTGTATTGATATTTTTTAATTCATTGTGTTGTTTTTTTTAATCTATCTCATTTATATTAATGTTTTAATGTTTATGATAATTAGTATTGTTATTATTATTTTTTATATTTTTAATTTTTACTATTTATTGCTACTATTTTTATAATTTGTATTGTATACATTATTATATAGAAGGACGGCTGCGAGGCGGGAGCTAATACCTGCAACACAGTTTATACTACTGCAGTTATTAACGATTAAAGTTGTATTGTAATGTATCAAATATTAATTTAATAAATATATATAATATAAACTTTTTATATCACTTATTATTATATTATATCACTTATATAATATTTATCTAAAATTTAAATATTTGCCCTTTGATTAGGGCTGAAAGATATACCATTCTAACATGGATGAGCTCATGTTTATAGGACCACGTGTCAGTGACATGTTAAGGTCGTGGGTATAAAGGACGCGTTACAAAAATACCGACGTTGCATTTTGTTGTAGTAAACAGTTGATATGTGCGTCGTACGTATCTATTTCCTAAGTAAATAAGAGTTATCGATTAATATTGTATTAAACTAATGTTATATAGCTTTACAATACATTTTGTGCAAGTGGTTTTAAACAAACCAAGCCTATTAGGTTATAAGTTTTAAAAGTGCAGGATATATTATATTTGCATACAAATACTCATTAAAGGATGTTTTCACATTTTAACTATTATGAAGAGGAAATGTGATATTTTCAAAATGATAATTTTATCACAACCTATTGCAACTTCGATAATTTAATGAGCGCGACAAAACGGTTGGGGTGGAATACATTGAACATAATTTAAAGTAATATTTAATATTTAAGTATATAGACTCGTGCTACGTACCATAAACAATTCATAACCAACATAAACTACAAAAATTGTATACTAAAACGTAGCTTTCTTTCTTTTTTTTATCTTCTATTAACATATCATATCTATTAACATTTTTATCTAAGTTGTAAAAAAATATATTTTACTATTGACAAAAGTCAAACAGACTTACCTGAGGGCAAGTTTCCTTAGAATCCAAAGTGCAAGCTATAAAGTTGTCGACATTCTGTGCAAAGGTTGTGCTCTTATCCTGAGCTAGGTGCAACGCGTACGCGCGCAGCGCTGCACCCGTACCGCGGGACTGCCGCCCGCCACGCAACGCCCGCACTCGACCCGCCGCTGTGGAAAATGTGTCTTAATGCTAATTAATGTAATAGTAACAATATTCAGGACGATCGTGGAGCAGAGACATAAGCGAAAACGCGACGGTTGTGGGCTCAATCCCCACTGGAGGAAGTGAAATATTTATTTACGTTTCCATTTCCATTTCTTTGCTCTAGTGTCGACACAAAGTGCGGCGTTGAGCTCTGCCACTCAACATGCAATGCCTGCAGAATTTGGCAGAAAGTGGGGAACGGAGTATCTTAACACTAAATTCCCAATGCGTGAAACTGATTTATTGATTTTCTATTTTATTTTTACATTTTAATAGTTATCTATACAGCAAAAATATGTTTTTTTTTAATTCATAATATATTTGTAACTAAAACCGTCCTAATTAATAAACTCTAGCAAATGAGCTGTGGAATATAATTATGCTTATAGTAAAATGTTCTCAAAAATAATAGACCAAACCAATATTAATAATCCAAAAATAGAAAGAATCCCAAGTCGTTAAATAACATTTATTAAGGTACATTGATTTTTTTTTTCAGGAAGATAAAAAAATATAATGAAAAATCATCGGTTGTATGTTAAAAAATTGGCGAATCCTATTTACATTTTATTTTGTACAATTCTATTAAAATTTATAGAATCAATATGAAATTTGTATAATATACCGACCGCTACACGATCTAATACATAATTGCATGTTAAACTGTCATAAATAAAATATATTGTAGTATTAGCATAGCAATTTGAATTATAATTATCTATAGAGTAAAGAATATAAGTTATGTTATCCTTTGAATATATAAAAAATATACAAAAAATCTTAAAATGTGAATATGTGTAAGATTTATAAGCTATATTTAAGTGGCAAGGCTTTGTCACATAAAATATGGCCGCCTGTCTTCACTTTATTATCTCCTTAATATTTACTTCAATTAGTGATTGAAGTACATTCCTTTGAAATATATATGTCAAAGAAAAATAAACATTACTTAAGCAATTACTATTATCGACAGTGAGTAATTAGATTTAATTACCTTTAAAAAATATTTTAATTTAAAAGTGAAATTTTATAAGATTGAGAATAAGGATTTGTATTTCTACGATCAAACTTGTATAATAATAAATATCAGTGTAAATTTTAAAAAATGTTAAGTATTTGCAAAAAAATGCTAACAAGTAAAGCTTATTACACTGTACAAGAATATTTAGAGGATAAACATGTATGGAATTAATGAATGTCTATTGAATGTCAGGCAGGATAGCTGCCAGCTTATATAGTAAAATATACGATTGACTTTCAAAAGAGCAACTGCTGAGTTTTCTCAGCAGAACTGCCTTCCGAACCGGTGGTAGCTTTTTGTTTATATGTTCATTCGACGACTCAAAAGTGCTTGTAATAGTTTATTTGAATAAAGAATATTTTGAATTTGAATTCTATGAGACCAAAATAAGAAAAATCATTACCTACACAAATACGAATTAGTGACTTCCAACTGATCTTCCACAGCAACGACAGGAAATTGTTGGATTTTACACAAACATTTCTTTATTTTATTACAGAGACGTCTCCAAANAGCAACTGCTGAGTTTTCTGAGCAGCGGTGGTAGCTTTTTTGTTTGTATGTTCATTCGACGACTCAAAAGTGCTTGTAATAGTTTATTTGAATAAAGAATATTTTGAATTTGAATTCTATGAGACCAAAATAAGAAAAATCATTACCTACACAAATACGAATTAGTGACTTCCAACTGATCTTCCACAGCAACGACAGGAAATTGTTGGATTTTACACAAACATTTCTTTATTTTATTACAGAGACGTCTCCAAAGACTTGCTATACCATTTAAAATCCTACGTAACGGATTTATGTTTTCAGCCTTTCTTTCAGCATTTATTTTGTCTATGTAGCTGCAGTGGCAGTGCGGTGATTTCGCTACGACCAAAGCTTTTTTCTTATGTCCACTTCTTTCCGCTAAACGTTTACACAAATTCGTGAGAGCATCTTTTTTGGCTAAATGCTGCTGAAATCTTGGTTCTAACAATCTCTTGTGAGTCACAAACACCCATTCGCTTTCGAACACGTATTCATCTTGGGCATCACTATGAAAATTTTTAATGGTAGTCAACGCAAACACCCCTTTCGTCGATTCCACGAAGGACATATCCTTTACCACTTTTTCGAACGAATCAAATTCTTTCACAGTACAATATTCATTCCTAGCCTCGATCTCCCTCTCGAACTTTTCTCGGAACAACTTTTTGAACCACTTCATGTCCGATCACTCTGCGGTTGCGTCCCGCTTGCACGAAAGACTTAAAGCGGTGATTTCTCATTCAAACAGGGTTGGTCCACACACACGAGCGTCAGCCAACGAGTGCGACCACACGAGATCTGACCACAGAAAGGGGACTCACGGCACGCGCAGACCTTTGGCCTTTAAGCATAATTAATTATTTACCGAGCAAATATAATTATTGATAAGAGAAATGTGCTACGGCCTCATTGTTGGACTCTACTATGTTATGATTGATTTCAATATAATTGTTCGTAATGACTCATTAATGTGTTATCGGTGCGCAACGAGATTGTCGAGCGGACGAATACCGACAGCTTTATCGTCTAGGCAGTTTTATAGGACATAAAATCTTTAATGCACTTAAAAGTTTTATTAGTTTCTCGTGGCGCTGTTGAGAATCTGCTTTACACTAGAATGGGAGTTTATCTGAAAGGTTATTGTTCCTTTGAGATTAAATGTAATTGTGTGTTGTTTATCAACATTACACGAACAACAAATGATGATGATGCATAATGCATAACTAAAGAACTTAAATAAGCTTTTCTAGACACGAGGGAAATATTTATAAAGATTTATGGTATGTTTGCCTTGTATTAGGAAAAGAGTATTTGTATTTTGATACACGAGTTGTCATGCCATTGACATTGCAATTTAAATATCACGTAAAGTAATTATACAAAGTAAATAATTGTTTCAATTATATTGTTTTTCTCACGTACTGCGTAAAATACTGATATATTAACGATTCCGTTAACATGTTCGTTACGTTTATATATTATTGGTACTGTGTGTAAATAGAATTCATGGTATTTACTATTTGTACACAAATTAAGAGACGTTATTTTGTCAGTTGGGTATTCCTAAGTGATCAGTAAAAATGGCTTTTCAATTTGCAAATAATAATATAAAACATAAAAAAGTAAATCTTTAACTTGAATTATTCGTAGGTTTATAGTAACAGTTTTTAACATTCACCCGGTAGCTGGCTTGGTTATAAGGTAATTACCACATAATACAGTATAGAAGGTAATTCCCTCATAATTTATAGTTTTTTAACACTAAAATTGAAAGGAGAAAAAGAGCTGAGATTACATGCACCGAAGTAGATAACACTCGGGTTATCTTACTCGTAAGATAACTTTAGTAATATCAAACAACAGTTCCGGTTCGGCCTTGCTCCGATGAGGTCGCACAATCGGACGCCCTTATTATGTATATTCGTTGTCGGTTATATACTTTAGTGTTGTGGTTCCCGCTTCATCCTGCGCTGTGCTGAGCTGCGTAGCACCCTGCTGTGTTGTGCTGCCCGGCGCTGCGTTGTCCTGAGGTCGATAGGACTAGAGAGTCTACTCTTCTGTGAGTACTTACACAGTTTTTATAGTTAGGCACTCACCTTCCGTTCACCGACGGAAGACTAGTTTTTGCCAAAGTGATAGTTTAGACTTAAATTACACACCCTCCCCCACCGTAAGGTGAGGGGAATGACATAATGGCCGAAAAGGAGGATATCCTCCGCTACCTAGAAGCCCACCATAGTGAGGCTTACCGCGCGGCGGTTAATTATGCGCGCAACCGCAACGCGAGCCCGAGCCCGCCCGACGACGGCCCGAGTGCCGATGTTGCCCAAGTAGAGCCGATGCTCTCGGACGGGCCGAGCGACTCCGAAGTCGCCCCGCCGAGGGATCTTCTCCGCGTCCCCCGCGCCCCATGTTCACCGCAACCGCCCGGTAACGAAATGGAGGCGAACAACTGTTCCTCCTCCGATGACTCAGATGACGGTTTTGAGACCGTCGCATCTCGTTCGGCCAAGCGCAAGGCCAAGGCCCCTAAGGCCCCCCCGCCGCCCAAGAAGGCAAATAAGCCCAAGGGCAAAAACACCCGTGCGAACGGCGCCGCGTCGCCGGTCCCCCTCTCCCCTGCCCCCGCAACTACGGCCGAGCGGGAAGAGCCCGAGACCCCCCGCGCCCCCCGTGTCAAGCCTCCGCCGCCCATTTACCTGCAGGAAAAACACAAATGGGACAAAGTTTCTCATTGGCTTAACAGCCAAAATATCTCATATTCCACCGCGCGCCTAACGCAGGTAGGAATCAAAATACAAGTAGCCACTTCGTCGGAGCACCGACAACTAACCTCATTCCTTAGGGAGTATCAAATAGGATACCACTCGTACGCCCTAGAGGACGAGCGCCAATTGCGCGTAGTTCTCAAGGGCNAAAAAAAAAAAAAAAAAAAAAAAAATCAAACAACGCGCGTCGCAGATGTTTCGGTACTCGCTAAATTCGAACTGGCGACCGGCCGGCGGGCGAGCGCGCAGCTGGGGGGCGGCCCCGCAACCACCCGCGCGTCCCTCAAGGCCTCTATATAACAATGGCAAAAAAAAGGACAAAAGAAATCGACACTGTGACACCCTCGAAAATAACTAACTGAAATTTAATTTTTTTTCTTTATTATAAGAGTGGGATACGCTACAATGCTTTATCCTGCATCTAGTAGGGCTGGCAGAGATAATTTACTCTTTGATACTTTTTGTAATGTATATTTACTATATATTCAAATCTTACAGAGATTTTTTTATAACTTGATGAAATTTTATTATATTATTAAAAAAAACACAGTAAGCACTTTTATCGTCAAGTTTATTTATCTACTCGTTTTACCTGTGGAGTTTTGTATAAAATAAAAAAAAAAATCAGCTACAGGACAACAACTATAGTTATTATTAAAATCTGAGTGGCTCACCTAACAGTGGATCAAGTCTGTCGCGGAAGCTTTTGGCTCTGGTCACGGCAGCTGTCCCACGTCTTGGTATCGGAGACTCCCATTCGCAAGGTTCATCCTGAGACAATAAAATTTAACCTTATATTAACTAACTTCGACTTCGTTTGAGTGGACATTATGACCGTTGTCATGTTCCTTTCTTTTGAAATTGAAATTTACAGTTCGTTGGCATAATAAGTGCCAAGACAATCCATTTACGCTTTCACGCGAATTTGAGATTTTTTTGAATTTCGAAAAATACCAATCCGAATTTTTAAAACACTTCGGTTTTTCATAAAGTGGAAGACTTTCAGGTGGAAAGTGAATTCAGCCAATAGACTCTATTTCTCCAAGAAAGAAATTATAATAATTAAGTCCTCAGACGCACGTTCCTTTTAAAGATATAAAAATATTTATACAAATATACATACACTAGCTACAGGTAGAGTATGTAGCTGCTCCAAATGATGATTTTATTTCAGATATAATTAATAATATTTCAGGTATATTATATTAATAATAATTGATTTTGACAAAATATTTTTAAAGATAAGAAAGTACTTACATTCTCATAGTTCTGTTGCACACTGGATGGTGGTATGAGTCCATCCCACTGCGAACTATCCCAAGGCTCAGAGAACACCGTACCATCATCGCTAGCCTGAACATCAATAGTTTTAAATAAACAGAAAATAAAATAAATAAATAAATAATCATAATAGGTATTGATATATAGGCTAATCCAAATTTCGTTTTAACTTACTATTAGTAAATTATCTTCTAATCGACGATCCATGTTTCTAAAAATACATACCTACTAGATTTTTGTTACTTACTTGTTCAGATAAAGGTCTAAGATCGTGTACGTTATCGTAGCAGGACGCTCGCGGCGGAGAGCGCACTTCCTCTGCGAGCGCCATTGGCTCTGCATTCAGTCGTAGATCGGGGAACCTAAATAATATTAATGTGAGTAAATTTTTAAAATTTAAAAATTAGACGTGATCACACTGTAAAACAGCTCCCAGTCTTTCCCTAAGACACTCCCTTCTCTGCTTTCCTCTCAAATTCGAGGCTTTTCAGGTTAAGTGGCGGAGTTTAAGACCACACACAAAGAACACTTCTCTTACCACATCTCGTGCGATAACGATAGTGCGTTTGACCGCATCAAGTCTGGTGAGCGTTGATGCGATCTATGGTGATGTACGCTAACCTAGCAGATACCTATTCACTCTGTTTTTGAAGACCCTCATATTGTATGTCATAGGAAATACAGATGCTGGCAATGAGTTCCAATCTCTCTTTTTTTTTCTTAAAATACACACCTTTGAGCTACTACTTGATGCACAGTGAGGTGTTGTACAGCGTCATCTACACTCAACCTGCTCTCCTGTTCAGCTAGAGATGGAAACGTGCCGTTCTCACTGTTCGGTCCTTCGTCATTTTTATCTAAAAAATGGTTTAGTATTGGTATCATATAGAAATATTATAATTATTTCATATAAATATACAGGTATGATAAATTAAACAGAAAAAATGTATATATAAATTTGATGAAGTTTACTTAAAACTATTGATCACTGATAACTAATAACGAATACATGGAAAATATTTTTTTAGGAAAACGTGTAAAACTTGAGTAGAATCAAACTCCCCGCCTCTTGGGAGCTGTCAAGCGTTCGGGTCATAGTGGCCTTATGGCGTATGGCTTAGATACGTTCAAGTGGTTTTCATTTTTTTATATTTTCTAAAATATTTTACAGATTATATCATTTTAATTGTAGATTTAATTTTAATTTTAGGGTATTTCTTATTTTTGAAAAAAGCCTGACTTATTTATTTATCTATATATACTTTATTGCACAAAATTACAAAAAAAACAATGTACAAAAGGCGGGCTTAACGCTAAAAGCATTCTCTCCCAGCCAACCTTGTCATGTGGGATAATAAGTATGCAGGTGTGCAGAAGTAAAATATACATACATATACATCCAATAAATATATAAATATACATATAATAAATAGTTATACATATAAAATATAATTATAACAAAATATTACCGATATTCAAAATAAAAGAAATATATAAAATACATAAAAATGACTGACTTCATAGCAGTCATGACTCGCCGAACATACTGTACATATGACGAACAGCATTTACATATAAGCAATTTATAGTATAACTACTGTACATACTTATAAACTGCCAACTAGAATCCACAGCCCAAGTGTGCTCGTTCTTGCCGCTGGGTGGCTTGGCTGCGACGCGCGGCGGCTCCACTGGTTTTATTTTCGGCTTGCTTCGCAGAGATACTAGGTTGTCGACGGAGGTTGACGTGTTGGGTGATGACGCTGTAAAATTATTGAATATTTATTTGTTATAAATGTTAATTATACTTTATAAAAGAATTCGATACAATTGATTTTATATGGCAGTGTTAAGAAGAAAACCTTTTTAAAAAGCTTCCTGCTTTTTCCCCATAGCAAGGTAGCCAGAATCTTTAGTATAAATTATCTATCATTCCCTTAGCAGAGTGGGGAAATAAAAATGAAAACGAACGAAACGCGAACTGTATATTGAGGCCGTGTGACTTTAAATGCAACGGTTGCGGGTTAGATTTCCACTTGGGAAATTTATTTATTAAATTTTTTTCTTCACTCTGGTAACTGGGCAAGACGTGGCGTTGAGTTGAAAATAGAACAAAGTGTCTTAACACTAGGTTACACTGCCAAGCCAGCATATAAGCAGCGTGAAGTTAATAAAAGTTAAAGAAAAACACTAACTTAAAGTTATTTTATTAACTTACGTGACAACTCCTCAATACTGTGCATATCACGCAATGGGTAATATGGGTGGTTCTGTGTCGGAGGTTCAGAATATCGCTGAGAGAGGTTCACGCTAGTTCTCAATAGCTTTCGTCGTTGTACCGGAGGCAAAGCAGCCTAAAATCAAATAAATTTGTGATTATTTTTTATTATACGTTATATTTTTAGTAATGGTGATTATTAAGAAAGTATTCCTGTATAAAAATAAAGCAAATAATAATATCTAATCAGGCTTTCAATATGACTTTCTCAAACCTATTTTAATACAAATATACAAAATAATGTTTTAGATTTCCATTTATAGATTATATTTTAGTTTTGTCACATTGAAAGTTCAGCCACCTTATTAAAAAAATAAATAACTATTAGCCACCTTAATTCGTAAAGGAATAGAAATAATAAAAATATTTCATACTTCTTTAATAGCATCTACTGGATCAGCATAAAAAGGACTTCCAGCGTGTTCTTTCTCAGAATCATCTTTGCTGCAATCATCTTCCAATTTTACAGTCTCCATACTCTCTATATTATGACTCTCTCTTATTTTCAAGGCAGCTTCTATTTCTTCAGTCAATTTCTTATTCATATTCATAGCAATATTAAGTTTGTCCGGCCTTTTTGCTACAATTTCACCTTTACTGTTTGTCGTTGCTATAATTTCACTCGACCCGTTAAAACTCTTCTTTAGAGAAGTTTCAGAGAAATTTCTCTTTTCATTCAGACTTTCCATTGAGTTGAGTATTATCAAGTTTTCCTTTTCTAATATCGATTGAGTGCTTTTAGAGGCATTCAGTTTAGCTGTAAATTTAAACGAATATAATATTAACACAACTATTTAATCAAAAACTTAATATGCATCCTAGAATATTGTTGTCTTGACGTGCAAGGTGCATGTAAAATCCAAACTTGGTAAGAGAATATGAATATCCTTGCCATATATTCCAAATGTATAACTAAATATAATTAATATACATAGACGTTTAAAGTCACACTTTATAATGTTATTCGTTTTACACTTACGCAGTGTATCTGGTAAAAGATCGGGCCTCTTGCTCTTCATTATACCGTTATTTCCATTGGCACTATCATTATCATATTTAGGCGGTTTAAAAGTTGAGCAATTATTACTCTCTGGGCCCCAAATGTCTTCATAGTCACTAACTTTGTCCATTAAAGAACTTCTACAATATACTCCAGGTGATTCGAGGATGTCCGATTCCTAGAAAATAATAATAATCGATTATGCTAAATGCTTAGCATATGAAACTAACTTCAAATTTAATTTTCTAATGCTATCTATTTGCTTGTTTATAGTTCGTAAGTGTTGTGTTTGCCATTGCCATGCGGTTAAATATGCTTTTGGCTTAAAACTTATCATGTAATTAAATTCTAAACATGCATTTATGGTGATAAAATATGCAGCGACAAATGCCAATTTTTACAGCAAATTTGAGCATATATGACGTATGTAATATAATTATACATATAAAGACGAACACCCTACCTGATAATGCTTAGACTCCTTGCGCATGGAGTGTTTACTCCTCCTTGATCGACCAGAAGGTGTGGAACTTGTTGTATTAGTATTAGGAGTTATAACTTTTTCTCGATCTTTACCAGTTACGGGAGACATTAAAGAATTATTGGAAGTCGGGGAAAATACATTCTTACTGGAAAGAGGTGAACTTCGAGATACAGGAGAAAATATTTCACTTTTATTAGTTTGACTTATAGGAGAAAATACTCCGCTTTTAGATGAAATAGTATCGTTTGATACTGGTGAGTTGATTTGACTGGTAGGCGAGAATATGCCACTTGTCACTGAGTTAGTTCCATTAGGAGACACTAGTTGATTAGAAGTAAAAACATTACTCGACTTCGTCAAAGTGTTCACTATTGGATCGACAGATTCGGATGTATTTGTTTGGGATTCTAGGGGTGATTCAACTTCAGTGCTATTTTGTTCAGCGATCTGCCTTTTAAAGCTGCCGTGTAAACTAGCTGTCATTGTACTTATACATTCTCCTTCTGGTGTCAGACGGTGCATCATATTCTATATAGGAACAGGAACATTTTTTAGTGAATTTTGTACAATTTACAATATATATACATATGTTAGAACAAATATATCGAGCAATAGGCTATATTTACTATTTACAACAAAAATCATGCTGTCGGCATTACGCACTCCATGCTGCATTACCAATAGTCTGCTCACCTGCATATCTCCGTTAGAATCAGTTAAACTTTTCATAGCTTCAACTGTATTGAACCCAGGATCGGCATTGTTATTTTTTATGGCATTAGACGCAAGCGTTAGTTGCAATTGGTCACTTTGTATACTTTCATTTATTTGATGATTGTGTATCTGGGTGTTATTAACACTAAATGTTACTGTAGTCGTCACGGTTATATTACCGTTTGCAGTCTTGTTAATCGGGCTAAAAGTTAAAGCCTCTGGTTTAGGAGATAAGGAAATTTTCGAGAACGGAGGTTTTGCCCACCTGGGTGGAGGGGGAGGTGGGGTAGTTTTTACACTGTTAGAATGCGTAGGACAGTGGTTGTTTGTAGTTGGGAATGTATGAGGATGGGTTATATGCGCCTGAAAATATTTTTCGCATTGGTTAATCAACTTAAAACCATCCTAAATAAGCTGTTAAATTATTCATGTATGCATAGAAAACAAATACTTACAGTACTGGATATAAGATTTAAGGTATTCGGTGGGGTGGGTCTGGGTGCTCTAATAAACGATCCAGTGGGTTTTGCGGGTGGAGACGGGGCGGTTCTACCTTTAAAAGTACTTAAACTTTGGTTTTGACTGGGTGGAGAGCCTGACGTATCTACTGGTGACATCTTCAACATCACATTTTGATCTTTATCAGGGCTTAAAATTTGTTCTCGGGAGTTAGTCACTGTACCTTTAAAAGAAAAATGTTTAAAATACATTATGTTATAATATAAGATATTCATACTAATAATAGTATGAAATATTATTATTACTATGATAAAATAGTATTTTTTTAATTATTGAATTTAGACTACCAGATACTATACATTGAGAACTAAGAAATTACTTGTTTTTCTAAGGATTAAAACAAAATCTCAAAACTCACTGGCATTAAAACTACTAAGACTAGATCCAGTATCAGATGGCGTAACGGCCATCGGGACAACCCCATTTGCCAATTGGCACGGTGATAGAATGTTACTGGGATTATTTTTTGGATTTGCCATTGGATAACCCCAAAATTCTTGACCCAGTAGAGCAAGAGAGCTGAGTTGATGTCGACTTTTTGCTTCTCGTAATGGTTTCGGTAGCTGTAGTTGGACTGGTAACTCGTCACTGAAAAATAAATATTATAAAATGTAAATAGAATTATATATATATTTTTAATTTACTTAATATTTAAAAGGACCGAAATAATATCATTATTTATCATTTTGAAAACGAGTTTGAAACGAGGGACGTACCAGCATTGGGAGTAATGTGCGATCAACTCCGGTATATTATCGAAACAATTATGAGAAGTTTCGAGACCGATACGGCCGCTCGACGCCTGGATCAGATAATGCTCTATATAGGGCCCCTTATCTGCCGGTAGCCGGACGCTGATGGCCATTGTGTCAGGTTGGCTCGATTGCCGTACCACGAAGTTCTGCGAATACAGATATAGTATCTCAATTTTATCATTATTTTTCTTTTAATGACATAAGATAAGAGTTCAAAAAGTAATTCCATTAAATATTCTAGATTTTAAAACATTATAAAAATTTTGATGAAGAGTATTTCTCTTTGTTATTTATATCTATATGAATATTTAATTATATATTATTTATAAAAATGTTCCCTTACTCCTTCTTCCTTTCCTTGTAGTAGATGAAATGCACCGGCTCTTTGTATTCCAGGTAGGAACCAAACAGGATGTGTTCTTATTAATCTCTCCACAAGACCGATGTCGCACGGTGGCTGCTCTTCGGAATCGGAACCTGAAGACCCAACGGAAGAGCAATCTCCCTTAGCGCCTTCTCCATCTGACGATAGGCTTTCTCGACTCTGAAATAATGTAGATATTTATTTTTATAAATTATAGATTATTATAGAAGTTAAATATGAGGTCAGTCGTCACGCATGGGCATAAGTGTGCAATTGTAAAAGCGACAGGCTACGGGTTCGATTCTCATTCGAGGAAATGAAATATTTGATTAGTTATTATTTCGCTCTGGTAACGAGGCAAAGCGTAGCGTTGAGTTCCGCCACTCAACACGCATGCCTCCATAATGTGTCGGGAGGTGGGTAACGGAGTGAACTATAATATAAATGTCACAGCTTTTGCGGGACATTTTTACGGGATTTTGGCTGAATATTATTATAATAAAACACCTAGAGCTCCACATATTGGACGCGGCTTCGTGGCGTCGCGTATAAATGTATAATAATATTCCGTAACACGAAAACCATACGCGACAAAACAATGCTTTTCTCTTACGTGGTTTCATTTGTAGCAGAGTGTAAAATGAAACATTACGCTAATTGCTTCTGTACTTTCTCGGAACAAACTTATTAGAGGCTTTGTAGCTTAATGCAGGCAATGCGGAAAAATACACTGGGTATAGGAAAATGTTAGTATTTGATTTAGATTTTTCATAATGCTAATATTTTCTAAAATTTCATATCAATTATTAAAATGTCTATGTCGTTTTTAAATTTAATAATGAAAATTTCGAAAATGTGAAATCACCCAATGTAAAAAAAACAAGATAAAATCTTTTTAAAGGTGAGCTGGACCAAAATTTCATTTAATTTAACGTCACAATTTAGGTACTTAATCATTTATAACCATTCAGATTAAAAGTAATAATAGCATTGCATATAATGTGGATTTTGGTCAGCATTTCTATAAACTCTTAAAATGTAAAAAAAAAGGTAAAAATAACATAACCTCGTGGGAATTAAATAATATTCAGTAGTAAGGCTTGTGAAAGATATAATAAGTATGTAGGTATATCTGTTGACTTCAGACATATCTTATTATTATTTTAATTATATTACATAAATGTATATCATGCCTGTGTAAATACATAAAGCTATTAAACATATAATACACCTAATTAGTATAAAACGAAATAATATAAGACGATCTAAATAACAGTTTGGGCAGAGCGCCAGGTTCTCGGCGACTAGATAGTGTCGTAAGTCGGGAATTAGGTACTAGTTGCAGACTTCCTACATTTTCTTACGATTGCATTTCTTATATATGAGGCTGGAGAACAGCATTAACCGTATTTTGTGGAATTGAAATATTTTACGTGGTATCTCTTGTTATATTTCAACAAGATATTCAGATATCTTTTAAATATTTTTCCTTTGCGTTCCTCTTCGGTGCACCTATTAATAGTTATATCTTCGCGGAAGTTGCGAGTTCTATTTTCATAAAGATCGAATACTAAGCCAATTACACACTTAATTCATTGTCATCATCTAATGTTAAACTTTCATAATGGAATTGAAGAATTGAAAATGTTATATAATTAAAATATTCGATTATGAGAAAGTAATATATAGAAAAGTCTTAAAGTATAGAAAATTATTCTTCAAATAGATATAGATAGCACTTTCTAAAGCACATAGTCTATAAGCAAAGCAAAGTAGGCAATTCTAAACCATTCATTCATGCGTTCGCATTAATTCAATACGTATTGAAGGCGCTTTATAAAAAGCTGGCACATAAAGATGGTACTTTACGACGAATTTAGGAGCCCTTTCAAAATATTATTAGCTTTTGTAAAAGGTTCTATTTTCACGCCACAAAGGCAAAAGTGGCTGGTTATTCCGTACATAATCATTCCTTCCCGTTTTCTCTCGTATGCTCGTTGTTTATGTCTGGTTATTTTTTTACCCTTTGGTCGGTCATCGCCCTCGTATTACCATTGTAAAAGATAAGGATAAAATAACGAAAATATGCCAGCCTATAATATATCTCGCCTTTTTACAACTATGTTTACTATACTGAGATAAAAACTTTGTGCTTTGCTTTTATTGTCAAAATTCAAAATCTTATAATAAAGGCTTAACTTACAATGCGCATATAATCTTTCAAAGCTTGTAATAAATTATGATGTAAGCTTTTCTCTTTCACGCTGTATTCCGCATATAGCAGGTTAGGCAGAGGTAGTAGAGTTATATCACCATTAAACACCAACCACTCCCCACTTTCTGCTCTAATTCCGAGGCTTTGTGTGTTGAGTGGCGGGACCCAACGCCGCAAAATAATACAATAAACTTAACTAATTGTGATAAAGTTTGGCCAATATTGTATATTATGAGATTAAATTGTGAACATTAATTATAATTTGCGGTTGCACTGGGAAATGAGACACAACGCAGCATATTAAATGGCTTTAGACTTACGAAATGCTTCATTATTGACATTAGATACAATATAAACAACGTGTAGAGATTCACTATCTCTACCACACACAGGATTCACTATCTCTACCACGTCGCGCTTTGCTTCGACACCAAAGCTAATAAATGAAAATATGCATTTAAATAAATATTTAATTTCCTCGAGTGGGGATCGAACCTACAACCAGTCGCGAGTACACTTGTGCCCGTGCACCACGTTCGCCCGGCGAAAAAATAATATAACTTTAAGCTAAAAAGCTGGTTTAAAATTAATTTTAATAGTAGGTAGTATAATTTACGTTAGTGTATTTTTTCAAAAAAAAAATAAAAAACTAAATACATTCTTATAAAGGTTTAATAAAAGCATTTATAATTCTAGAATATGTCACTAGGTCAGGGATTTGTATGGAGAGCTTTTTAATTATGTTTTATAAACTTTTTCATAATTATTTTAAATGTACAGTAGAAAATATATACAAAGTATTGTAAGAGGCCGGCGGTTATGGGTCCGATTTCCACCTAGAAGAATGAAGTATTTCATATTTTCATGTCCTCGTTCTTGAAACGTGACAAAGCACAGCGTTAAGTTCCACCGCTCAACACACAATGCCTCAAGAATTCGATGGAAAGTTGGGACCGGATGTATCTTAAAAGGGTATGGCATGTCTTAACAGTAGATTCCCAGGGTCCAATCTTCTATGACTCTACAGCATAAAGTTAAAGAAAAAAATGTACCTATTTCAGGCTATTGCAATTAGCCATGTGATGTTTATTTTATTTTTTTTTATTATTATTAGCCGTCTGCTCTTTCCGAGAAAATTGGAAAATCCCTCAACTTTGTGCTAGACAGTTAAATTTAAATTATATTTTTGATTGTAAGAAAGTTTTGTTTTTATTTGAGGGACAGACTTATTGTTTAGACATTTTGTACTCACAAAGTCTATTTCTAATAGTGAAATAAATATGTAAAGCTTCTAGGCTTCCACGGTCTGGAATTTGCTTTTTGCATTTGGCTGGTTGCAATTTTGTAGATAGGTACTTGAACTATCCATTCATTTGCCACTTGGAAAATATTTAAAACATCGGGTTCTAAATGTAGACGAAAAAGTTCAAAATGTAGTGTAAAAAAACCTAATGTAAAAAAATGTTAACGATTCTTTATTAAGTAACATAATTATTCATTTTAAGTTTCAAGATAAATGCTATTTAGGGTTTATAACTAAATTCTTTCAAATTAAAATTAAATCTTTGATGCGTGTTAGTCAAAAAAAATATATAATTAAAAACACACACATAGTTACAGTTTTATTTACTTGTAGAGGGAACCTTAAAATATTTAATATTTAAGTCACGACCAGGTCGGGGCAAAGGCCTCCAGTAATGAGCGGATTTGGAGCGCAACGCGTCGCTACTTCAACGGATATATGAATACAGTGCCTCTAGTAAGCACATCGCAGATTTCCTTCTCTAATGATGTTTACTTTTTTTTAATGAGAATGTCAAAATATTTCCATTTTAATAAATAAAAAAAAATTACAAGCACATAATACTCATTTTTTTATTTCAGTTTCACGCTGGAACCTAGGTGTTGAGTGGCGGGATTCAACGCCGCGCTTTTGCATCGACACTAGATCGAATAAAATATGTTTTTTTTTCCTCGAGTGGGAATTGAACCCACAACCTTTCGCGTTTATAATTGTGTCGTATACGCTTGTGTTCTGGCATTACGACTGGCCTCAATTCATAAAATATAAATAAGGAAAAAATACTGAAATAACGAAAATATAAAAATTTTCCTATCCATACCTATATTATAAATTCGAAAGTAACTCTGTCTGTCTGTCTGTCTGTCTTTTACGCAATCAGGGCCAAACCGCTAATTTAATTGTGAGAAAATACTCATATAGAGATACTTGAGGGTCTCGGGATGAACATAGGATACTTTTTTATCTCATATTTGTAATATTTTCGATATATACCAATATATTAAAATACTTATTAATATGACATGCAATTTATTCCGCTATGTTTATAACAACCGCCGTTGCTAAGCAACGATTTGCAAAGTTTTTGTTAGAAAACGTCACCCATAATAAGTTTGCTTAACGCATACATGGCGCGCGCCGACTCAACCTTATGAGACACAAAAACAATATTCTCCAAAAATAATGTACCTTAAATATTGTTTAAAAAACTCCGCGTTGATATATACTATAGGTATAGATTTGTATACATTAACAAAAATTATATGATTTCTATAATTTGATATTCATCCTTATGAAAATAAATATAATAGTCACTTTTAGCATTTCATCTAGATGGAAATTATACGTAAGATGGTTTACTGTATAACAATTTAATAAATAATTAAGGAGATGTCAGTGATTCGGAATGACCTAGCCTACGAGTGGTAGGTATAGTATGACCGACGCGAACGGGCAGATGACTTTGATGGTTTTGTAAATTTTTATATATTTTCGAATTACTGTTAATTTTTATTTAATTATTTGCTGCTTATTACTACTACTACTTATTAATTTATCTCAGTTCGGTTATCTATACCGATGTTATACACTTAAAATATCGTAATTTTAATCATTTGGGATTTTATTTAATATTGTTCGCAAAAATTATTAATTATTTAATATAGAAAAATGTTTAGTACGCGCGCACGGCAAACTTTAGGTACTTTTTCTAATATTAAGAATTTCCTTTAGTTACTTTTACTTCTTTTGTTTGTTCATTTCGGTTACTCAGATATTTTATCTAATAATAAATCTCCACTTTTTATTCTTTTTTAACTTATTTTAATTATTTAGGCTTATATTTACTTACAAATTCAATTGAAAACCGAAAATAATTTCATAAATATATTTAATAAATAATCGTATAGTTCAAGCGGGCGTAGCCGTGTCCGGGCCCACTAGTATAAAATAAATACTTACGGTTGCCACAGATTATAAAATAAATAAAAATCACACGAGCCCACTGTAAAAGGTCTATACTGTAAATTAATGGTCTGTGGCAAATAAACGATACATATCCGACGTCTGCACGCGGCAAAATGCAGGTTGCGAATTTAAATACACCTACAGTAGCTTACGTTTAATTTATTAAATTTTGCTCTACATAGTCTACTTGATTACGAAGTAAATAAATAAAATATTTCACGTAGTTTTAATTAAGGACCACTGAGGCGCACTGAGGCGCGTGTGACTATAACGTGGTGGTTGTGGGTTCTATTTTCACTTAGGGGAATAATAATATTAATATTATTATTGATTAATTTCTTCGCTCTAGTGTCGAGGCAAAGCGTGGCTAAGAGTCTTAACACTAGGAGGAACCTACTCTGCTATGTACTAGATACAGCGTGAAGCTCAAGAAGAATAAGTTTAAATTACAAATGCATAATTATGCAAATATAATATAGGTGAACTACATTTAACAATTAATTTTTCAATTGTGTTTATATGAAAAACATATAAATCACTGAATTCGGAAATATTTACCATTATTAACAGAGAATTTAATAATATAACAATAAAGAAAATTTATGGCATTGTCCACGTTAACATTACTTAAAGCAACACAAAGACCGAACTGTTAAACAATTCGCGGTATTTAACCACTTATATTAAATGGCGCGACAATCTGGTGGGATATTAATTATGAAAATCGGTAACAATAATAGGTATCGCGACGCCGCCATGAATCATACATACAATGGGCCCCAGCACCGTCGGCAGCAGAGGTGCTAACAATAGCTATATATAAGCTATTCCAAGTGATATTACCGCTTCTCCAGTGTGTGGGTGGATTTATTAGGAAAGTTGGATTCCAATTAGTTTTCTATGGTGTTAAACGGCGCGGCTACGTTTGTAGCATTAATTTTGCGGGTTTGTTTTGGCTTTGTTTGTAATGGGTTCCCTCTTGGGGAATTAAATATGGATATCGGTGAATGTTTTATAGTAAGAGAGTATGGAGGCCGGACGTAGTGCAGAGGCACAAGCGTGTGACTGAAATAGCAAGAGATTGTGGATTCGATTCCCGTTCGAGAAACAGAAATATTTACTTTTTTTTTCCTCGCTCTGGTACCGCTTTAAAGCGAGGCGTTGAATTCCGCCACTTGTAACAGCAATGTCTCCACAAGTAGGCGGGAAGTAGGGAAGGGAATGTCTTAATACTAGGCTGCCTCTTCTTGTCCATGTATCTGCGGGATACTATATACTTTTCAACTACATACCAACTATAAAGTTTAGGTAATGTATGTAAACAATATAAAATGTTTATTTAAGCGTACAACACAAAAATATAATATAACAAATAATAAAATATTTAACAATTAGCAGGTTGGAAGATAAAAGCAAAACTCTAAAACTTAACGAATATATTTCAACGATCACAGCACTAATAAAACGTGATAGCACTTCCACATCCACTTTAAAAGCTTCGCAATCTCTTAAGACAACTTAAGTCCCAGCTGTGTACTGAAACTCATAAAAATATACAACTCTTGACGCTCAATGGCATATAGCAGTTCATTTTTACTAAACTTCGGTAAGTGTGAAGTGGTCACACGTGGTGGAACTCTGCAAATGGGTGCTACGTTTAAGGAGTGAAGGTGTGACACCTGCGGCCGGTTCTAGAGCAGGGTAGGTACTTTTAATTAGGTTAATATGCAGTTACCGTAACGGTTGGATGTATTGATTTCGTATTGTCTTTAAATTATATTTATTTTTAATCTTAAGTCAATTAAGATTTAGTAATTTAAGGTTTGATATGTATTGTAAGTTAGTATACTGTAATAATCTTTACAAAGTAGTCAAATTTTTTTGTCTTTTCTTTTATTTTAGTTTTACATCATATTCCGCACATAGTAGGGTTGGTAGGGGATCCTGGGAACGTAATTTTAAGACACTCGGTTCCCATTACGACACTTCCTCACTTTTCGCCGTATATTAGAAGAGTTGCGTGTTAGGCCAGAGCGAAGAAATGAAAATATAAAACATTTGATTTCCTCTAATAGAATTCGAACCCAGTCTGTCGCGTTTAGAAGCTTGAGTCTGACCACGATTGGCCTCTATAACTACTATTAAGCCGCAGTACGATCAAACTTTAATGATACACTCGCTATAGAAGTAAATTCAATAAACACTCATAGAGACGCGCCAGGAAAATTGTCGAAGCGGTCAACTTTTAACGAGCTAAATCGAAGAGACATGAAAAAAACTAGATGCAAAAGCTTCAAAAGAGTTATAACTGCAAACAAACTGAGCGACCCTTTAGTTTTCTTCAAGTTCAATCAAAGAGCGCAAACAATTGTGGTCCAGGGGGTCCAGGGGGTGCAGGGGACTGGGGAGATGCAGCAGATGACTCATACGAGGCGGTTAAAATCAATAAGTCGCCCCGCCGTGCGTACAAATGTCAACTTTATGAGCTCGCTTACACTAATTGAGATATAATTAACCGGGTTTGTAATTTTACTCTTTTTCTCGTTATGGTGCATTTTTAATTTTAACCAACATATATCAGCTTCACGCTGTATCTACCATACAGCAGGGTTGGCTTAGTTAATCTAGCCGTAAGACACTCCGTTACTCATACCGAACGGCGGAACTCAACGCCGCGCTTTACTTTGACACCAGAGGGAGTAAATTTTAACAAATACTTCATTTTCTCGGATGGGGATCGAACCCACAACCAGACAGACACACCACCTGTGCCCCTGTGCCACAACTGGCCTCAACAACATAAATAAGTACTTTTTAAACAATACCAATTATGCTAGTAATAAATAAATCAATAGACGCCTGCCACGAATAAAAAGATCATTAGAGAATACCATCGGAATAGAAACGATACATTAATGATTGAAGCAAATATGTTTCGAATTTTATTACAGTTATATTATATGGTATACTAGCACAGTTAACACTAGTACTCATAGGATGGTTTTGTTCTAATGATACTAGTACAAATGTTCATATAAAAAATGTAAGTGTTTTCTTAAAAGTAAACTCCACCTCACTTTCCGCTGAATTCTGAAGGCATTGCGTAATGCGGAACTTAACGCTGCGCTTTCCCTCAACACCAAACTCAAGAAATGAAAATCATCATTATGGCAGGGATGATTGTCATCATATTATGAATATGCTTTTTTATAAAAATGCTCTTAAAATCCACAAGTAAAGTTACTACAGACAACAAATAGCCTAAACCCCACCCCACACGAAGCTTATTGTACGAAAGAACAGTCGAATGCATTTGATTTTCCCATAATTGCAACTCCAACCTTTTTGGACATAGCAAAAAAGTTAAAAAGCGCATAATTTGGACCATTGTCAACAGCGAACGATTATCGGCACTCGTCACTTCCGCATTCTGTCGCCCTCCGGCTGACTTGACTGGAAAAAAAACTGATAATTTGCATCCACTGCAGTAGTTGATTCAATGCTTTCATCGCCGCAACGATTTTAATTGGTACACGAAGATTTATAGAAAACATTTCCATTAATTCGATTCATAATTAAAACTCTGTCTGTGGCTCTTTCTGTTCATAATTGCTTGAGCGAAATCTAATATTGTAGGTAATATGATGGAAATTTCAGCTATAAATTATGCATGTTCAGAATTTAACATAACAAATTCAGCTTAAACGGTAACAGCTTTAGTTAATGATGGTTATAATAGATAAGTTTCAGCGTATGTGAATAAAGTTTTCAGTAATGACCAAACAAAATATGTATATTAAACCATGCTAGCCACATTAATATTGGTTTTCCTTACTTAAAAAGTAAATAGATTCACTATGTATTCCGCACACACCAGGGTAGGCAGAGGGAACCTGGGAACTTAGTGTTAAATTAATTTGTTTCCTATCGCTACCGCTATATTTTTAATATACTCGTATCTAGTAAATCTTATGATGATGAAAGTTTTGAGATTTAAATAAATCTTACAATATGTAATTTCCAGTAAAATAATATAGTTATAACAAAATTCTAATAAAAATTTCACTCTTTATCAACGCTCACCATTTATTTATAAATACTAGAACAGGAACATACTGGAACTGGAATTAATTGGAAATGTGAAGATCATTCCTATGTATTTTTAGTTGTAATAATTACCCAATTAACTAAAGTATTATGTGGGTGTGCAAACAGCACTTAACGATCCTGTACTAAACAAATGAAAATGAACATTAAGAGAACGTGTGTATTTCTATCCGCAATTTTAAGCAATCGTAGAGTCATTAATAAGCCACAAAAGACAGTTAACTGGGGACGAGGGCCACTAATCTGAGGGTTAATTGTGAGACCAATGATCCAGTCAGTGTGGTCAAATGAATATTATTGCTGACCCTTGAGGGTTTTAATATTGAAAGTTTATAAAGTGCAGATAACGCAAATATAAGAAAAGGTTATAAAAGTCATTTATTTTTATTTATTGATATCTCCCTTGGTTATCACAATAAGAAATAATAAAAATAAATAAATTTCACTCCGTTCCCCACTTTCCGCAGAAATTCTGCACGCTTTGGCTCGACACTAGAGCGAAGAAATGGAAATAAAAATTAAAATAAATATTTCACTTCGTCGACTGAGGTTCGAACCCACAGCACGCGTTTACAAGGACACTTTGTGCCCCTGCGCCACTGGCCTCGAATATCGATAATAAAAGTATTATCTAAATAATCATTTTAATATCTATCTTAAAAGCGCTGATAGCTTTCAAACCATAATTCCGCTAAAGTAAAAATAAAAGCAGGAGTCATATTTCAAACAGTCGGAGGGTTTAGTGGGCTCGAGAGCAGGCTACCTACAATACTGAAGTAAGGCGACGAGTGCTTTTGTCGCGCGCTGAGTGCGGTGCGAGTGTCGCGTGCAAATATTGTCATAGGATATGTAAATGTATTAATACAATGTTTTGTTAAATCAAACATCAGCTTTACGCTGTATCCCGCACATAGCAGGATAGGCTAGGTAACCTAGTGTTAAGACACTCTTCCCCACTTTCTGTCGAATTCTGGAGGCATTGCGTGTTGAGTGGCAGAACTCAACGTCTACTACTACTAACTTACTAGTATTGAATATATTAATTTAATATTGATAAGATTTTAAATTATCGTTTGTTTTTTTACACGAGTATATATATATATATCTAGATGCTAGTTGTTTTTTTTTATAATTAATGTTATTCATGAATTCAGTAGTTGTATTTTCTATGTTCATTAAAAGTAATTAAGCTATTTTCGTTTATCAAAGCATGGTGAAATCGCTATCTAAATATTTCAATTTATAGATAGGTATATTCATTAATCTCTGTATTCACATGGTAATGGCAGTAAAATTGAAGAAAGGCAAATACTCTACAAAGTAACTTAGTCGTACATTCGAATGCTATACAAAAAGACAAGCAAATGTATTTCTGAATTATGCTTACTCCCCCACGTCCTAGGTAATTTAATATGCTGATAAAAAGAACAATGTAAATTAGAGGAGTTTTGGAAAGTTAAACTATCTAAACATAGCGCGACGGTTCATTAGAGAGACAAAGTTGTCTAGTCATGTTTTAACTTTAGCATATTTGAAGCAATGACATACCTGACTGAGGCTGTCTCCCAGACTGCCGTCAGCGTCTATGGGCCTCAAGAGATGGTTTGTTTCTCTTAAGTCGCGTCTTTGTTTTCGATCTTGAGCTTCTTTCATAGCTTGGCTTTGCAATCTCTCGAAAAATTCTCGGGGTTTCATCGGCGGGGGTTCGTCGTCTGGTGGCGGGGGCGGTGGAGGAGGCAGCCTCGTTCGCGGCGAGCTACGTATGAGTAATCTCTCGTCATCTTCAGTGGATCTCTCATCGTGTTCCGAATCAGAACTTCTGCTATCACGCCGCCTCACCCCTTGTAAGTGGGGTTCGAGAAACGTCGCATTTCTGGAACAAAAAAAACAACGGTTGTTTATCTTACGAATGGAAACACAATGTCCTATAAGTAATTTATGGTTGGCACTCTGTGGTCAGTTCAAGTCAATATATTTGGGACCACCACATGCTCCCAGCGTTCACAGCAATTGCCACCGATAGGCACCATTACACAATCGATTCACGTGTCTACTTCCGACCACCCACATGGGGTACACGTGGGGTACCACTGACCAGACTAAAGGGACATAAAGGAAGATTTATTTCCAGAGTACGGCCGTTGTCGTATTAATTAAAAACCTCCGTGGGGCGCGAGACTGTGGACTACGCACCGGCTGTATATGACATATTACTTGACCGTAGACCTATAAAAGTTCGCACTGTTAACAATCTAAAGAGACTTCATATGAAGTTGAAAATAATAATTATGAAAATTCTATCAATATTTCAATTTCAATTAATGGTAATAATAATGTTTGCGTTCGCCAGCATTTTAGTTGTACGTGTTTGCAACACTCCATTTGTTTTCGATATAGTTACATTTACAGGTGCAAGACTTTTCAGTAAAATTAAATACATAAATGAGAAAAATGTTTCTAATAAATTAAACAAAGGCTCGAATCACCGTAAAAGTCATTATATAAGTTCATAATCTTTAAAATCATTTAAGTATAAGAAAACTTTTAAGTTCTTAATATCATACATAAAAATAATGTCATAAATCCAGTTTTATAAATGTAAGTAATTAAGTCAAACTCCTTATTAATGAATATAAATTAAAAATTAAATAATTACTTGTACCAAGGGGTGCCAAAATACCTAACACATATTATAAGCAAGTTTTACCTCACAACTATACGTCTCTATGCCTATTAATTATTCATATCAGGGAAATGACGGCAGGTGACGAGCCAACACCATTAATTACTAAAACGTCATAATTCGACGCCTGGTCCGTCCCAGGTGGGGTGATGATCATTTATTTCAGCACAAACAAAATGATTTGTGCCCTGGAGCGGTTTAGACGTCAAAGTGACGGTAAGCGATTACATCAGTTAGAACAAAATATATGGTGCTATAATATTACTTGCCTTTTGCAGTCCAATTAGCTATATATAAACGACCGCAAGCCTCGAATTATGCTATTAGAGTATCCCTTATTTATTCTGAATTAACAACATGCTATTAAATATTTCATACTATTTTCTTTCGTTCTTGTGCTAATATAAAACATATGATTTTTGACTACAGACTGCGTTGCAGACGTCCAAATATAATTTAAAAATAATTCAAATGATAAAACCTGTCGAATGATAAACAAAACCCACAGCCATCGTGGTTACGGTCAACTGATCCACTGTGCGTCGATGGTATACTTTTCAAAATTATTTAAAAAAAAGGAAAATAAGTATAACATATATACAATAACTGAAGAAGTGAAAGCACTGGTGATGATTATTAACTTCCTACGTGGACGTAAGCGGAGATGTAATATGATAAGTATTAGGAAAAGAGTTTTCACTATGTTTACTTTTATATAACTAATACTTAATACTACAACGAAATGCCTACCGGTGTATCTTGACACTATTGTTAAGATACTCCGTTTCCTATTTACCGCCGAATTTTGAGTGGCGAAACTCTACGCTGCGACTCTACTTAAGAGCGAAGATATAAAAATATTAAACTTTTAATTTCCTCGAGTGGAGTTCAAGCTTCGAACCTACAACCAGTTGCGTTCACACTTGTACTCCTGCGCCACATTTAAATATTATTTTATAATGTATTTTAAAAAACATAGCCATTAAAAACACGAAAGCCGTCCCCTGCGGAGCAGACAGTAAGTCATTCGGCTAATAAGCTCGAGTCACATTTATTACACTTAATTAGTTCTGTGTTTGTTTTGCGGCATTATTTGTCATAGCCATCCCTAATGCTCCCACTGTTTTTCTTATTTCGCTATGTATTTTTTTGCTTTACAAGGGGATTCCATAGAATAAAATTAGGTATATTTCATTTCGTCGTTTTGGTATAGGCGTAGCGCAGCGTTGAGTTCCACCACTCCACATTCAATACCTCTAGAATCTTGCTGTATGCTAAAAATAATTCAAATAGAATTTAAAAATATTTAGAGAAGACCTTAAATGCCTTAACAAATTAAGCGTAAAATTTACCGTATAGCATCATTATTAAAGAACATTGACTTTCTTTTACTTTAGATAATTAATTAATAAGAAATAAAAATATACAAGATATCAGTTTAAACATTAATATAACACTTACTTTTATTTATTAATCACTTAAGAATGGCAATATTTTTTTAATATTAAAGACGTTACGATATTTAACAAATTACACTATGATATTTAAATCTAACATTCTATTTAGATAGTGTACGATTTCTCTATCTAAATAGAAACAACAGTAAACAGATGAAACGAGGAGACAGGTGTGCTTTGCGAAGCCCTAGGTAATCTATCTCTTATTTGTATAGATCCTGAATGGTTGAAAATTGTGCAGTGACGGTTGAACGACTTTGTATGAGAAAGACCGAGTCGAATGTACCTTAGAGTACATCTACGTACTGAGTTATATTTATTGCATACATACAATGTTTGTAGCTGATAAATTAAAATATACAGAGTAATTTTATATTATGTAATGTTTATAATAAAAAAAAAACTATTTTTTTCCCATATTATGTAATGTATCTTTTCCACATTATACTATACAAGTACTAGTGGACCCGGACGCGGCTACGCCTGCTTAAACTATAATAATATTTATTAAATATATTATTTTTAGTTTTCTATAGAATTAGTAAGAAAATATAAGCTTAAATAATCAAAAAGAATAATAAGTAGAGACATATTATTAGAACAAATATCTGAGAAACTGAAATGAACTAACGTAAGAAGTAAAAGTAACTAAAGTCTTAATATTAGAAAAAGTACCTATAAACTACCTAAAATGATAATTTTTGCCAGCAATATCAAATGAAATAGGGAGGGAACCAAAGTGCATTTTAAATTTATAATTAATTTAGCAAGCAGCAAATAAAGTTCGGAAATGTATGAAAATTTGTAAAACCGTCAACTACATCTGCCTGTTCGCGTCGGTCATACTGTGCCGCCCGAAGGCTAGGTCATTTCGAATCAGTCTTAATTATTTATTAAAATGTTATACAGTAAACTATAATTTCAATCTAGATAAAATGACTATTATATTATACTAAAAGTGACTATTATATTTATTTCATAAGAATGAATATCAAAATGTCGCGGTAACGGTCAAATTAGAAAGTACTTTAAAATATATTAGTTTATATGTGTAATGTAATTTTATACAGCCTATAACAGTTCTGATGAATGCAGCTTCCATACAAAACAAAAACAAAGTAAACCGGACCAGTAGATCCAGAGATCTTAGCGTTCAAACAAAGAAACAAACAAACTCTTCCGCTTTATTATATTAGTATAGATGACAAGTTAAAAAATAACCTCAAAATTTTGTTATACATACATATGAGGTACATGTAAAAAAATATTAAAGAAAAAAAAAATTTTAATATCATAGTAAATAATATTTTTATAGCAGCAATAGCAGCACCTACAAACTCTTTATTCCTATATATAGGTACTCGTATATGAAACTCTTTTACACCCACCCCAGTGAATCGTACAAAATGCTTTCACTTGGATTCGTGCGTCTAATGCGTTTCCGATGAAAGTGCACAGCTTTGAGAGTGCATTCGCAAGGAACAATTTTCTCTATATTTTTTATACCCATTTGTATATTAAAGGAGCCAAAGTATACTTGTTTATGTTCATAATTTCCATACAAGTGTGTTTAAATTACAAGAATAATAACACCTATTCTGCTATCCTGCTTTGCGCGGGATTCAGCGTGAAGATGATTTTAATAGTTTAAATGATTATAATTATACGAGTGAAATCGTTTCTGTAGGCTGTACTTAAGTAATTTTACGTCCAAGGCCAGAGTCGTAGACTTTCAACATTATAGTAGACCTTCTACGCCTACGGTAGCGAAATTTCAATTTTCCCTATTCAAATTTACTTAGGAATTATAAAATTTATTATAATATCATTCTACGTTGAGTTAAGAATCTTGAAATAACCGAAATGGACTGCTTCATATAAATTATGTTCAAAATTTTGAGCTCTATTATTGGATAAAGCTATTTTATGGTTGGTTGCTTGTATATTGTATGCAAAAAATTCCTTAACATTACGCTTACGTTACGTCATTAAGTTTACGTTACAGGGAAATGATTGAAATTTCTATCAAAATACCAGCGTTTCCAAAAATCACATGCTTCACTTTAAATGCAATTAAAATTATTTTTTAGTTTCACGCCGAGTCCCGAAAGCAGCGCGGTAGGCAGAGAGAACCTAATGTTAAGACACTCCGTTCTCCATTTTCCGCCAAATTCTGGAGGCGTAGCGTGTTGAGAGGCGGAACAGAACGCCGCGCTTTACATCGACACCAGAGCGAAGAAATGTAAATATTTACTATTTAATTTCCTCGAATGGGGATCGAACCCGCAACCTATCGCCTTAAGAATAACACGCTAGTTTTTTTTCTAAAAAAAATTAAAAACAATGCATTAAAGGTATGAATTATATAAGCTGTTATTACAATAAATTAGAACAAGTCCCCCGTTAACTTAAAACTAACTGTATTCGATCGCGCAACCCACGCTTATGTAAATCGAGTCTAGCATTGAATTAGCATTGCACGGGAAATGTTCGTCTGTCAGATGAATATGTGTAAATTGAGCGTCTTTGTTGCTTTGAGGAAACTCTAACCTAGTTAGTGGAATATGGGATTAAATGGTTCCGTTGTTCTGAGACAATTTAACGGATGGCTTACTTAAGCTATTATACGTACTGATAGGAAAAAAATTGTGTGAGAAAATACCGGTAGTACCTCTTACGTTAATATATAATCTAAAAATAGTTATAAAAATAATATAAAAGTCAAAGTAAAATTAAATCGGCTTCACGCTATACCGAGTACAGTAGGGTAGGCAGAGGGAACCCAGTGTTAAGACACTCAATTCCTATATAAATCAAAGAAAGTATTGGTAATTTTATGCTAAAACCTCGTAACTTCAATCTTGATTATACTCGTATAGATAAGGGTGAGTTTAAACTAAGCGTAGAAAGCATACCGCCAATATAACCAGTAACTTAGCATAAACTGGAAGTTCAGTGACACCGGCAATCCCCAAGTTGACTGAAATCAATTAGGTGACAATAACTTCGCCAATATGCTAAGCTATAATAGGTCTAGATTTGATATATTATATATTCCAGAGGTAAAATGTTAGTTTTTTTTTTATTTTTTAAAATAATATGGAAAATTAATTGGGTATTTTATAATATTTTCACTTTATAAATGTATTATTTTTATTATTTCGTAAATGTTAAGTTAGTTAAGTAGAAAACTCTTCTTAATGTGTTTATTTTAAATACAATACAATGGTTGTGTAAACAAAATATAAGAGCAAAATGACATGACAATGTAAAATTTGATATAAATTGAAACTTTGATATAAAATTTTAACTCGATATAAATTTATAAGTATTTGTATAATCTATATATATATAAAAGGACTTGTCCTCACTGACTGAGGTAAGACGCACGCACAGCCGTAAACGCTGTGCGTGGAAACGTGACATTTGGACAGATGCTTACTTTTGTAATCTGGATATCCACTAAGAAGGGATTTTGAAAAATGTTAACTCTTAAAGGGGTAAAATAGGGGTTGAAAGTTTTAATGGAAAAAAAAATTAAATAGGCACCGATTTTTATAAAATTGAAAATTCAGACTCTTAAAGATATTTAATTCAACACGTGTTTCACGGTTTTTTTTTAAATTTACCCCCTAAGGGTGCCAATAATGGGTTGAAAGTTTGTATGGAAAAATCTTTAAATCGCCACTGATTTTTATAAGATTTGAAATTGATACTCTTAAAAATATTTCATTGAAGACGTGTTTCATGATTTATTAGAACTCACCCCTAAGGGCGCAAATAAGCATGCGAAGCTGCGCGCGTCCGCTAGTAATATATAAAACAAAACTTTAATATAAGTGCATTATTTACCTATGCTTCACATATCCATGTGCACTTTAGCTTTCACCGACGCAACATAAAGTGGTTTGCGTAACATCTGTCAAGACGCCTTTGCTAATACGATTATAAGTGTACCTATAGCTATACGTAGGTACCAGAGGTACCTAGGGGCTAGAGTGCTAGCAACTGACACTTTTGATATTAACGTCTGAACTATCTAGTAAAATGCCGTGGAAAATGAAATTGATGTGCAAGAGACGTTTGAAGGAAGATGGGTTTGATGGGATTTATTATGGATGTAAGTTTTATCTAAGAGGACATCGATGTTTTAATATGTACAAATATATTTTTTTTGAACGAAAATATTTCGTTATTGTGTTCGTTTATTTTTTTAGAGTGTTTCCACACTTAGTAAAGAAAAATACGTTTTTAGAAAACATATAGAAACTTGAATTAAGCTACGTAACCGCTACGTTAATTTTTTTATACATTTTCTAAAAAAAGTATAATATTTGCTTTTTAAATTTTGTCTCTAGAAAAAAATCGAAAAATAAAATAGGAATTAATAATTATTGTATACGGAGACATCATATTATAGGTTTCAAACCACTTTACCTAAAATCATAACCCACTTGCAGTTTTGTACGACAAAGACTATAAATTCAATTTAAATTTAAACAAAATCAATATTCTACATTGGCATACAAAAACACGTTTTATTGGCTTAAACAAATTCAGTCTATTATAAGGCATTATTTTATCAAGAGACGAGAATCGGTTCCTTATTTAATTTCGACATTCTTGAGTAAATCCATTGGCTCCGCCAGCAAAATTAACCCGAACCTTCCTACGTTGCAGGAAATTATATTATCAAGTCCGCTTTTAATATTATTTATGTTGGAAAACTTTGTCTACTGTACTAATAGCTGCTTTTATAAAATCTGCTATCTATAATTTGTCTGTAACAATGAAAAGATTAATTAAAACGAAGTTATGCAAGTTTGTTCAGATAAGCAAAAAAAGGTTTTAGAATTATAGAAATTTTAATTATTTCAGTCAATATATCAACAGGAACCTTAAAATTTATAGTTATATATATAGGTTACCTAATAATAACTGAAGAAACTTTTCTAAAATTTGCATACGTGTGTTTACACTGTAAAGTCATAATGTAAAATACAGAGATAATGTACGTAGTGACCTGTGAGAGACGACTGTAACCCTTTTAGCGCCGGAGCCGGTGCCGGTGCTCTCGACCGGAAGCTTTCAGTAAGTACGGAAGGTGAATTAGGGTGTCGGAGTTAATTTATGTACTGCACGCGTATAAGGTTGTTTTATGAAAACTAAATTTTAGTATATTATATATTTTTGTATTAATTATAGTGTTAATTAAATATTATAGATTTTAAGAAATGAATAAAAAAAAACCTTTTTAGAAAGCGTTATAGAAAATAAAAAAGTATAAGTATATATAAAACATCATGCCTCTAAAATGCTTATAGGTTAAAATATAGAATTTGTTAATAATACCAACTCAATTACGAAATGACATTACATCATAAGTATTTTACAAACAACTTTTTACATTTCATATTCACAAGTTTACCAGCAACATGCATTGGCCGGACACCTCGTTAACCTTTTGTAACTTTAAAATGTCGCTCTTATCACCAAAGACACATTCGAAGCTTGCGTAAATGCTTCAAAACGAGTTACACTTTCGCTAATAAACTTGATATTTAATTTCAATTAAAAAATAATAATACTAAATGATGACTCTAGGTATTCAATTGTTTGTATGGAAAATTAGTTAATTATTTTAGTGTGCTTTTCTATACATATATCAATAAAATTAAAAAATCAAAACAGATACCTACTATATATATATATGTATAAATAAGTATAATAATATTATAGAAAATGTTATGTCACCAGTATTAATTACAGATTAAAAAATAAAATGAAGGACGAGAGAAAGTAGGTCGATATAATATTTACGATAACACTTAACACCTAGCCAAAATAGACAAATTCAATTATACACAATAAGCGTTTAAAAAGATATATATTTAATATTTCCTGAAAAAAATATTAAAACTACAATAAAAATCAGTCTTACGCTGAATCCCGCAAACAGCACGGTAGGCAGATGGAACATAATGTTAACCCTCCTTCCCCACACTTACCGCTTTCCGTGAATGCTGGTAGCATTGCGTATTGAATAGAGAAACTCAACGACTCGCTTTGCCTTGCCGACACTAATGCGAAGAAATGGAAATAGTCCATATTAGAAAGAACAGAACAGAACAGAAATGGAAATAGGTATACATTTATATTAATATAACATAAGCAAAAAACTACAGTATAAATATAATAAAGTCACTCGTATAGTCGGTGACACCGTCCGTTCGTGGTTAATCTGTTAATGTGTCGCCTCGAGCGTGAGTAATCAGTTCCAACGTCGGGTCATCGCGTAAATCAGCTGTAAGGGCACGGAAATGTAAATCATTTCGTATTATCTTATGCAAACATTTCAGGAAACTGACTTCCGAATTGGAAATTGAAACTGAAATTGTTGTTTTGGATATTCTATTTATCCTATTACCTATTATGAGTTAAAGTGTACTAATTAATGTAATTTTAGGCAGAGGGAGCTTAGTGGTATGACACTCCGCTCCTTAATTTCCGCTGAATTCTGGAAGTATTCCGTGTTGAGTGGCGGAACTCAATGCCACGCCTGGCTTCGACACCAAAGCGAAAAAATGAATAAAAATTATAGTTCATTTCTTCGAGTAGGAATCGAATCCATAACTTGTCGCGTTTATAGTCGAGCACCTGGGCTACGATTGGCCTCTAATTATTAAACCTTAATATGCTTATGATTTCAGTCATATACAACTAACATCAATAGTAGTAGAGTACCTAAAATATATATATACACATAATTTATACAGAATTTGAAACCATTTTTTCATTCATTCATATCATAAATTGCAATAAAAAGTCGTATTTACTTTTAAAAGAGATTACTAAAACACACATATTACAAAGAAAGCTGCCACAAGCAATATCAAAGATGGTATAATAACGTATCAATGCGAACGGTGTGTACCGAGACCTGTCATTGTAACGTTGCTAGTTTCCTGTGGAAAGTGAAAATTGTCTTATAAATAAATATGTAGGAGAAAACCCGTGATCAACTATCTGCTTGTAGGTATACTTAGAGCTAACTTTCTTTCAAATTAAAATCACTTATGTTTATTACCGCTGTGGTTTATAATCTACATTCTACATGTACACACACACAGTTATAAAATAGTTTTTGACTTACTTTGATATATCTTTATGTTATTTAAAAGAAACAATACCTCATAGGTAAATATATTAGAGAGATGAAACTTGAAAACCTAGTGTTAAGACACTCCGTTTCTATTAAAACACTTCCGTTCGTCACTTTCCGTCGAATTCTGGAATTATTGCGTGTTGAGTGGCAGATCTCAATAATGCTTTGCCTTGACACCAGAGCGTAAATATAAAAGTTCATCTACTTTATTAAAAAAATAAGTTTTTAATAACAAACTAATTTCGCAATCTCATAGTTCATATTTTACAGTATACAATACAAATTATGTAAATGTGAGACTTTCTAGCTTCTTAAGCCCCGGGCCCCGGTGTGGGGTAAAAGGAGGAGAAGGAGATCAAAGTACACCACATCCCTCCACTCAATATATAATGGACCCTCCACTTTGAGGCATGTCTACATTAATTTCGCGAACGTTTAAACGATACAAGCGATGACAGCTATTTGCTATGCGTAATTAAAGTTGCATTCAAAGGATTTAACTATCACAATTAGAACTAACATGTTAATATGAGATTTGTAATTTTGAAATTTCAGAGGGAGAAAATGAGGTAAATGATTTAGCCAACGTTATAATTATTTTGATAATATTAACTAGAAACACGGTGTGAGAAGTTCCCAATTTATAGATAGTAATTAATCCTCTTGAATTCAATTAGGTGTTGAGTGGCGGAACTCAACGACGCTAAAACGAAATTAAATAATATATTGTAAGAAAAAATCTAAATATTTCTATACAAATTTTTGTTAAAGGTATTTGCAAATTTAATAATATAAACTCAAATTGTACCTTCTTCGGAGCTCATGTAACCATTGTATAATAAAGATAATAACTGAGCTCTCGGGGTAACTCAATCCTCGATGTATTTTTACTTTATTTTATCGCCGACATTACTTTTGTAATAATCTTGTTATTATACGTTTTATGTTAACCTTTAAACGACTGTGGCAGTAATGTATTGATGGGCTTATAATGTTTAATGAATACTGAATAGTTTTTAAATGAAAAGAACTGAAAAAATGTTATTTATTTTACTTGTGTTTAACGTGATTAAAAAGTTCCAAATTTAAATCGATATATATATATATATCCGCTGGACTCAAAGGGCGCAGGACCGGACGGCGTGGCGAGAATTAGGGGAGGCCTATGTCCAGCAGTGGACGTTGAAAGGCTGATGGACGGATATACATATACCTAAAATAGCGTTGAAAAGACCAACTCCCGTCGACCAGCAATTCGACGATTTCAAAATGCTAGCAAAAGTTACTTATTATTTACTTATTTACATACTACGTACTCTACGTAATATTGAAATGATATTTTAAATTAAAACACTATGAAGCAACACAAATAAATTAAAAATATATTTATAGCAAAAACTTAAATGCAGAATTTGTAAAGGATTTTAGTTGAATAATTCCATTCAATTCAACTCGCGCCGTCTACTCGCAACTTCAGAATATTTAAAATATGCAAGAACAGTACAAAATTTATCCATTGCAGTCCTCTAAACTTTGAAGACATTAAAATCTATTTGAATCTTGGAACTTTTGACGGAAATAGTTCCTCGAATTCCATATCTTGAGTGAAATGGGAAGTCCAAACGTGCCTTATGTCTGAGGAGTAGAAGCTATGCTGGTTCGAAGCAAAACTGTTGGTTGGAGATAGTGCTCGAAGCGTTTACGGAACATTTTATTGATGCAATAAGCACTTGACGGCGATTGCGACGAGTATTGAATTGGACAAAATAGAGGGAGCGAATTTAAAGATAATAATAATTGTTATCTATTCGAGTGGTCTTGTTTTAGTAGAGTACCTAATGTTTTACTTAGAGATCTTAGTAAATTTACCGTATAATATGTCAATGAGATATACTGATTATTCTTATATATTCGTTGTTTATTTTACTAGACCTTAGAAGAAAAGAACGTAGAAAGTTTGGAATATATATTCCAAAACTATGCTTCAAAACGGTTTTCAAATTATATATGCTTAGAACATTTTTTGTAACGACTTAGAACTTTCTTATAATAATTTACTAAGAGGACATTAGGTTTTCAGTAGGTATGCCTATAATCGAACAATTTTATTTTGTTCTAGAAATATTCTTATACTATTTTCAGATAATAATTGTAGGTTCATGGTCAAATTCAAATCATTTTATTAAAACGACTTTCATTAATAACAATTAATAACGATCCAGTTATTTAAAGAATTATTAAGTTAAAATAAACTTAACCTGGATTAATAAGATTAATTAAACATAAAACCATTTGTTATTCAACGAGTAACACTTTTGTAGTCCATTAGCATTCGGTTGATCGACCCAGAAACGACACATTTACATTATTCATTGTGGACACAACCATTCATTATTAGTTCCTTTTGTATAATAAGTATATGTACAGATGAATTTTAGAAAAATATCTTAATAGGGACTTTCCCTATAAATAAACAAATTAATAAAAAATATAGAGTAAAATTGACAAAAATAATAAACTTCTGTTTATCTTAAAAATAAATAAAAAAATAAAATTTATTATTTCCTAGTATTTGGTAATAACGACACCATTAAACAATTATTTTAAACATTAATTTATAAAAACAATGCTTATAACGCACAATAGAAAATAATTTATATTGTTTATTGTAAGTATTATACATAAGTATTTAAAAAATATTAAATGTACCTAACATTAGATAAACGAAATATTCTAGACTTAGAAAATAGCACTAAATTTATTCACCAAAAGCTGTTAGCTTTGCGTCGTAGATATAATTTAAAATTAAATCCCCAGTGCACTAGAGTTTTCCCTTTAACCATATTAAAATTTCCACTAAAATCTTTTCGGTCTCAAGACGGCTTCGTTGCATTCCATTTTGGCATGTATAAGGTTGACCGACCACTTCATATAGTTTGGTCAGTGTTATTTTGACTTTTAAATAAAAACAATTGATTATATAAAAATAACATTGATTTTATACGTACAAATGATCTTTTTACGTGAAAGTCATTATATAAATATATACGCCATACACCCAGTACTACCAGTACTTCGTAAATGTTATAACTTCTTCGAGTGACAAAAGAGAAAAGAATACTTGCCAGATATTAACTTGTAATCATATTTTTTTAATAACTAAACATCTCCGAAAATTTTACATATCACATGAAGTTATATTAAATTTATCATAAAATATTTTCAATCTGAATTTGTAGTACCTGGGAACATAGTGTCAAAATATTCTGTTACCCCCAAGAAAACTTTCGTTAGAAAGAATTTCATGCTACCACAGGGAACACACGAAAATGTTAAATCCCTCTAGAGGGAATCGAACTTAAAACAGTTTACAGTCACTTCCTACCCACCTGCACCACGCAATGCTATATATGTACTTGTAATATTTTAAAAAAGAACAAAAATACGTTTATGCAGAAATGCAAGCTTGTACGACACATTGCCGACAAAGCATTTTTGAAATTTATCCACTTTTTATCCTAATTTTAGCTAGCAAGGGCAGTTCATTGAAATTCCTTAGGCATTGTTTTTATATTCCTTTACGTTTTGGTTTATATTATTACGAACCCGAGCACGCTTTAATTAAAAAAGTTCCATCCCTCCTATTTGTTTTTATTCTATCTTTTAATTTACGTTTTGATATTCAGCTTTTTCATGTGTTTAAAGGTGACTTTTTTATTTTCATTATGAATAGCTAAAATGCTGAACTAAAATACAAAATAACCGTCGTGACGCAACGGCAAAAACAGTGTTATTGTAAGGAACGACGTTTGTGGGTCCGAACTCCATTCGGGATATTTTCATTTCTTCACTCTGGTAAGGCAAAATACGAAAAAAATCTGCGGAAAGTAGGGAACGGAGTGTTTTAACACTAGGTTCCTTCTGTCTACTCTGCTGTGTCTAGAATACAGCGTTCACGCTGATAAAAAATAACATAAAATCTAAGAACATCCGATACATTTCTAATATAACGCAATATAATTCTAAATTTAGTTCTATGATATTAAACTAAGTCGAAGTAACATTTGCAAGACATGTGTAGTTCCATGGAATTGCAAACTAGGTTAGGTCAACGAATCGTGTCTAATTTACGACCAGCCGACCGAAAATAAGAAATCCATTGAACAGCTGTTTCTTATAAATATGCAAATTAACTAACATACAGTATTTTATTTAAAATTTTATTTGCAAAAAAATAAATGTCGTTTCATAACCATTCGCTTATTCCGCATACTTTAATATCATTAATTTTAATACCATTAAAATGTTTAATACCATGAAAATAGTTCAATAAAATATATTTAACAAATTCCATTGGAAGTAACAACGAAGGTTTTCGTTTTATTTAAAACGGCTAAGATAGAAAAAACTTTATAATATTATTGGCTATTAATACTCGTTTAATAGTAAATAGGTATGATATCTAAGCTACTGTAAACGCGACAGATCGTGGGTTCAGTTCCCATTAGAGGAGTTCCTCGAAATCCATATAATTTCATTTGAAATATTTAATATTTTCCTTTCCTCGCTCTGGTATCGAGGCAAAGGCATGGGGCAGCGTTCAACACGCAATTCCTCCGGAATTCAACGGAAAGCGGGGAACGAAAGAGTCACAATGCGAACGGACTGTCTTAACACTAGGTTCCCAGGTTCCCTCGGCTTACTCTGCTATGTGCGGGATGCAGTGCGAAGCTAAAAAAATAAAAAAGAAGAATATCTATACATAAATAGTCATCAAACCATTTTACTATAAAAATCCTTAGATATTTTAAAATCCAAATAAATAAATTGTACGTTCACCAATAATTAATAGTATTACTGCCTCAGTATATGAGTCATTGACTTACAGTTCCTATCGATTTTGCATTCCGGAAACTGATGAACGATGTTATACGAACAAACGAGTATACCACGAACTTTCGCACTAAAGCGAATTATGTTTATATGCCGTTATAGTTTTAGTATAGATTTTTTTTTAGCTTTACGCTGTATCCCACATTTGGCAGGCTAGGCAGAGGGAGTCTAGTGTTAAGACACTCCGTTTCCCACTTTTCAATCACAGCATTTATTATTATTAGGCATTGCGTGTTAACTGGCGGGCCAACGCCGCTTTTTGAAGGCGAAAGATTTTTGTCTTGATTCTCCTCCTGCTTTGTCTATTTAATATAGATATTTGTGTACCAAAATGGGCTTAGAATCTATAACTACTGCGTGTTCAAAAATAAAACTATAAATAAGATTCATTTTTTTAAATATAAAACATCCAATTCTAAAATAATATCTGGTTTCTAAAAAAAACGTAATTGAAACCCTTTACATTATTATGGCGAAACGGCAGAGATCAAAAATCTTCTCTTCCGGGGTATAAATCTCAACAACTGTCATCGAACAGAAAGGAGCTAACGGATCATAAATCAACATTAAGACAAAGAACTGATATTAAGTACGAAATACATTTAACTTTTCGTTTGTAGCTGATACCCTTTTATAGAAATGGTTGAAATATTGTCCTTTTTCGGAAATAAATATAAAAGCTGCGATGATGAATTTAGATGCGTGAACATTTAACAAGCAACTATTTAATTTATCTTCTAAACTAAGTGTGTGGGTGTTTTTTTACAATATCATTATAGTTTGACATTTACGTCCAGAAATAAAGATTTCCACCACATAAATGTGTCTATTAGGTGGTTTTAATGCTGAATATAGTCCAAGCAAGTCCCTACATAAAGTCACTCATTGCATTTTTTACTGTGAAAAGTGCTAAGCTGTACGTACCTATGTGTGGTATTAAGTTTAAGTAAGCATAAAAAAAAGTAAATTGGTATAAAATTTAAATATTTGTCCAAAAATATGCCTAGAACACAGAAAAACTGTATAACATATAGCTTTTGAGAACATATTTGAACAACATCTGGAGCCCAGGGAAGTTGACTAATTTACTTCGACAATGTTTGCCGTATCGCCAGAACAAACATATGCCATCAGCTATTGTGTGAAAGTAGGTCATAAGTAGATTTTTCTTGTTATTCCCATACACATAAAATAATAATTGCATAAATGTATACAACATTTTAATACATTTAGACTAGAATAAGTTATTTTAATAAGGTAATGTCTGATATTATGGAAAAAAAAGTATTGTTTTACTTTCAGATATTCTTCACGATGCTATCGATATTCAATTTAGAGGACCATTATTTATATTTGATATGACAAAGTGCATGTTTTCAAATTATAATATATAGTATATAGTACGAGAAAAACATACAAAAATGTAACTATAAAAATATTAATAAAGCACTGATACAACCAGTAGTCAACTAATTAATTCATTTACAAAGCAACACAATCAACCGCATTAATTAAGCCTATGTAAATATCACATGTCTATGCCAATAGAAGCGACATTCTACCGTAATTAAATCGTACAATGTTTGCGTCGGTGCTCCGTATCATCAGCAAACATGGACTATCGGCTATTGTTTGGAAGTGGGTCAGTGATAACACGAATTAGCTGGACAAACTCATTGATTAAAGTTGAAATAAATCAGCTTCACGCTGTATCCCGCACACAGTAGGGTACGCAGAGGGAACCTAACTTAATATTAAGACACTCCGTTCAACCCCTCATCCCTCCCTTTGATTAAAGTTACTTACGAAATTTCTGCTCAGCTTCTATATATCGCTTTTTAGTTTACAACTATGTTAATTATTCATGAAACAACTAGGGTTTTAAATGTCAATGTGAATATTAATGAAAAGTGCAATTGCTACTAAAAGTGGTGAAATGGTTCTCAAAATGTCAAAATATTTTGCAAAATAAACACGGACAGCAGCTCGTATGGTAATATTATTTATATTGAAATTTCTGTTCCCTAGTATGTAATACAATTTACGTATACATATAGTGAATTCAAAAAATAACAAAAATTAAAATAAAAACATAAAAAGAACATAAAACGCCGTCAACCCTATAACGAGGCGCCGAATCTTTGCAGTACATAAATTGTCCCGCCCCATTGCTTCTACAGAATGTCTCACTTCCTGACGAATCAACCTTTTGATGAGCTGTAGCTATCTAAAGAAAGCTATAGAAAGGAGGATAATATATACTTTATTTTAACTAGATTTATATATTTGATTTAAATTAATATAGTTCACCAAGTTTACACAATTATTTGTTATGGTTCTTTAATTATTGCGTTCCGAGCGTGCCAGTTGAGCACATATCACTTCGCCAATGTCACGTTGTATGGAGAAAACACACTTCTTTTCAAATGAACGAATAAAACGTCAAATCTCTCTGCCTGTCTCATTTCATTGTAAAGATTAGCTAAAGGTATTTTATTTCCCCAAACATTTTATATTTTTCCTATTTGTTTAAATGTGTTTCTTTCCAACAACATTACAAATATTCCCCAGTTTATGATTATTTCTTAAAAGTTGAAGACCAATAAACTGTCCTAATTCCGTCTCACGATTATTCCGAAAGCCTCCAGATTACCAGCTACGCTATAACAATACAATTCACTGACATTTTCTCCCTATTCTTGGTGGACTGAATAACACTTGGTACCCATTTCCTGTGCACGATGTACCTACGGCGAGGGATTCGTTCCACCCTCGACAAATCTCCAATTTTCTTGACAAAATTCATGGATGCGAGATAGTATTTGAAAATATAATTTCGTACTACGGTTTATTGTTATATTTTTCTTAGATGAAAATAAATTATATTGGAAACTTATAGGACATAGGTATTTCTACAGATATTGTTTCAAAACAACAAGAAATCAGATTTAGTTGCCCTATTCGCACCGTTAATTATTTAATTATATCTTTAATTTTCTTAATATCTATTTCGGGAAATACTATATACTAATAAACTGAGATTATATTAACAATATCAAAAGTTTCAAAGTTAATACAAAACGCCTAAGCTTTTATTTATCTCCCGACAGTCTCTATAGATGTTAAAGTTTCATAGCGAAATGGAAGCCAACAAAATCCTATGTCAACAACAAGCGTATTCATATATTGAAGCTGAATTACATGATAGCGGAATGTCAATATTACAAACTGGTCATGAAGACTCAAAGGGAATTGTGGATATAAAAGTCAAAAGGAATTTAATATATTCATCCTATATTTTAATACAAAGTACCTAATATAATTTAAAAAGAAAAATATTATTTTTGTTATTATTTTATTCGTAGATGTAGTGTGCATTTTCGATTATCAAGATGTGACTACAATTTTAATTTATAAAACTAATAAAAACGACTATTAAGCTTAATGTTTAAAACTTTTTATTGAAACCGCTTTTATTTGAAGCTTTTCATAGTATTTTAAAAATATGACTATTATTCTATATAAAATAACTCAATTTTGTTTAAATTAATGTTATAATTATTCAAAAAATTAATAAAATATAAATGACAGCGAAGCCATTTTTACTAATAAGCGAGGGTGTAAAATTAACTTCGGCAGAGTGTTTGACAAAGCTGCAGTTTAAAGCTGAACTGAAAATAGGCTTTGAAGTTTATAGACATTTTATTGCTATATAAATTTTGTGACTCAATTAAATCAGCTTTTGAAACTTTTTTCATAACCACCGAAATAAAAAATAATCTCCTTATTCGTTTCTACAGTTCCATCACGATTTTTTATTACAATTTTTATTTATTACAGAATAGACACTTAAGCTATAAACCATTACAAAGTATCAAAATGGAGCAATATCGTAAAGAAGTTAAAATGTATACAAACCTTAAAGGCTAAAAAGAAGATTTGTTTGTAAACAGCCGTCAAAAGATAAAAACAAATCATTAACTGCATACATCTTACGATGTTAAAAAAATCGATAACAATATCGATGTTTCTCAATAGCTTTCATCGTGTTTATACATTATATTTCAGTGAAGTGTTCGCTGTAGTAACTGACTGACTGACTCATAAAGTTCAACACAACTTAGTAGGTCACGTCTCAAGAATGTTTATTGCACTATAAAGAGACTAAGCTTGTGTTTTAATATATTTAAAGTGTTGTTCCACACTTATGAAAGAAAAACACTTGTATAGGAAACGTATAAAAATTGAACATATCGGGGTTAAGCTGAATTTGTAAATAAAATAAATAACAATGTCCATTAAAAGTAGATGGGTCGAAGAGGGAATAAATTTTTGAACATAATTTTTTAATCCTTTCGTTTTTCTTTTGGTTGCCTGTAAGAAATCGCTTTTAGTGATAAGGCCGCCATTGCACTGTTAATCATATTTATCATGTACTGTATTTTACTCTCTTCTTATTTGTGCAATAAAGTGTTATATTATTATTATTATTACTATTATATATTATACACTACTTACTAAGAAGTATATCTATTTATTTGAAAGATTGTAGAAAAGTAATTTTACAATAACTCTTCATTTTTCATTTTAAAAAGTATACTTTTTTATAAGTATTCATATTTAAATTGTATACTGAAGGCCTCAGAAGCACTAATAATGTGTAATGTCAGCGATAATAACCATAAACTCCTTACCAACCTTGAAGATATAAGAATACCTTCCTACTTATAAGCATACCCACAAATAATTTCAAGAATTCATTTCAAAGATAAGCCTTACAATCTGAATATAAGGTATTTTTATGAAAGCAAAATATAAAAAATCCGCTGTCTATGGAAAAAGGAGCTAGCTATTTGAAGTTGTGTACTTTTTGTGAAATTCTATAGCGCACCGTAGTTTACAAGTTGGGTTCAGGCTGGGCTCTTTTATTCCCTTTAAAGTTAAATTGCTCCACTCAAAAAAATAACTAGGATTTGCTATACCTACCTGCTAACAACGGATAAAAGATTTAAAGCTGAATACTTAAATATTCCTAGGAATTATTCCTCATGTAGTGATAAGATCATTTCATGTCTAGTTTATAAAACTAATTTAATATATCATAATATACTAAATAATCATGATCTAAATAATATACTAAATAATGATGATAAAGGTCAATCATGGCGCAAAAAGAAGGGTGCGACTGTAAATGCGATAGGTGGTGGGTTCGATTCCCACTCGAGGAAATGTAATATCTAATATTTCCTCGGTCTGATGAAATCAATCGCGGCGTTGAGTTCCACTAATCAACACGCAATGCTGGAGAATTCGGCGTCAAATAGGAACTGAAGTGTCTCAACTAGGTTCTCAGGTTCCCTCTGCCTACTACGCTAAATGTGGGCAGCAGCGTAAAGCTAAGGAAACACATAAAGGTAGATCAAACATTTATTATAAAATTTTCAAATAATTTAAATTTTCCGGGACATCCTTTCAATGCGACTAAGTTATAAACTATTTGATATTCAAAACTCGACTAAAATATTTGTCCGGCGACAATTTAATTAGTTAATGTCTGATGAAAGTTCGTTACGAAACATTCGCTTCTTTTTAAATACGTCCCCTGCTTTTGAAAAAGTTGACGAAACTAAAACTGCTATTTTTGTTCGATGCAATAAAAAATCATATTCTTATATTACGAAACGCATAAGACAAGTTTCAGTGTACATTTATTATTTTCTCTTAGAGATAGTTATTAAAGTATTAAAAAATCTACTATTTTGTATTATAAATAAATATATGCACTTCTAATAAACATGTAGCAACAAGACATTTAAATAAAATATAGCACGAAAAGCCAACGAACGAATAAGACGATTCATTCATCAAAATACGACGATCCGACTGTTGTAGAATTTCCAAATTTTAACAAGGGTAGGCTAACCCCGCACACAGCAGGGTAGGCAGAGAGAATCTAGTGTTCAGACACTCCGTTCTCGATTTTCCGCTGTATTCTGGAGTCATTGAGAATTAAGTGGCGGAACTGGTGGTGGCGGAATCCTTGTGCCCTGCGCCAATAACGTTCCTAAAACTGCGTACAACTTTATATGGATTATACAATATCTAGGGAACCCGTCGCGTCGCATAGCATACCAAAAAAACTATGCGATCAAAGTAATAAACTAAAATGATGTTATTAAGCCTCCGCATAAATAGAAGTAGAATATATGGCACGCACGGGCTCAAATGAATTGGCCCCAAAATATTTGTCTGTCGTGATATCCACAGTCCTGGCGGGATGCCAATGGGATCACTTTCGTTAAATTACTATTATATGTATGTAAAATATAGCATTTGATCATTAATAAAATGTTGGTGAAAGCTTAAGTAAATTTTTGTGAAATACAAATATAATTTAAAAATATATTTTTTTAACATCATGCTGTATCCAGCACATAGCAAGATAGGCAGAGGGAATGTGGAAACCTACTGTTGAGACACTCAGTTCCAATTAACACACTTCTATTCTCCAGTTTCCGCCGAACTCTGGGGTCATTGCGTGTTGATTGGCGGCACTCAAATGCGCCAGGACTAGTGATAATATTTATACTAATAAAAATATTTTACCAAGACTAAGACATTACATAATTTTGTTAAGGCAAGTCGGAATCCTACTGGCTATTCTTATGTCAAAACGTCAATCACTATCGCATCTAACCACAAGAGTCTCACATGTCGTAGCCGCAGCGGCCTTGCACACTTTGTCTGTGTAAAGTACTTTTTTATTTGAAGTGCGAATATTTACGATTACAAAATAAATCTAATATAAAAACAAAAGAAATCATAATATCATATCTCATCTCATCTCACTTTCTTTGCAGCTTCCCTTCCTTTCCTTTCCTTCACTAAAATTGTATTAAGAGACTCGTGAAAGTTCGTCATTTTTCACCAAATTTTCGAGACATAGTGTACTAAGCAGCGTTACTTTACGATGCGTTTGTCTATCGGTGGGTGTCTACGAAAATAAATTAAATATATTCGTCCCCCTGTGTGGAAATCGAACTCACAACCGTCGCGTTTAGTGTCAGACTATGGCTCATAGTGAATTGAATTGAAAGAATTTTAACTACTCAAGTATTATTTGCTCCAAAGTTTACATAAGGAAATGATAATATTATCTCATTAAAGTTATTGATAATTACATAAATAATAGATATCGTATTGATGATTACCAAAGATTCTGTCTAGCATTAGTTTTTTAATTGTTTTCTTTAATAATCTATTATCTAAGAGCTCCTAATCCATTCTAGTTCTGTATCGTATAGATAGAGAACTAGAATGGCTTAGGAGGAGCTATAGTGTTAGTATGAAACAAAGCCAACTGGATTCAATGCCTGACAAATCAGACTACGCGGCGGCATGTTTTAGATACTAGCTGCCATTAACCACAGTACGTTCACGCGCGACTAAAGTTATTTACGAACGAAATAATACTCGTTGCTTCTTAATTAAACATATGTAGGTACAAAATGATCTGTGAAAGTGTCCAAGCCACAATTAATTTTGAAATATATATAGAGTTGGAACACTTATTTTAAAGTTGGGTTTTGTTGATTATAATATTTTTTGCGGAATATTAGTTATTTTTACACCATTCTACTTCTTTGTTCTTTTTACTTTGAAGAAATAAATTATGTTGACATGATTTACTTTAAAAAATGTGTATTTTTTATATAATAACCATTTTTCCCTACAAAAATTATAGTTATGAAGACGTTTGGATGTTATTTTAACAACATAATTATGCCTTTTGCTGATAGCATTTTATATGTTGAAGATTGACATATGCCATTCAGTTGGTTAATAAATCAATATAATTTATGTACTTGTAGTTCTACAGAAGTAAAGCAGTCGTTTACAAATAATAACTACAATGAAATATGATATAGATTTGTTTAGTAAATATTATTATTTATAAACATGGCCATATATTTACTAATATATAATTCAGAGGAAATGTATAATAATAAAATGTTATATTTCATTAGCTAGCTTCATTAGGTAGCTGTGGATTTGTGCAAGTTTAAAATACATAAAATGGTCGTAGCTTTTCTTTGTCAACATGCCGCGGGCAAGTTGCTAGAGCTAGACGGATTCTATTCATCTTCAGAGATTGAAAATAGTCTGGAAATTTTACTGAATATGCAGCTTTAAAAAGAATTTAAATATTTTTTAAAGAAACAATTTAATTAACACGTTAAAACAACATCTTGATTAAGATTTTATAGTTATAATACGAAAAATCTATACAAATATTATTATTTAAATTCTGTATTTTCTTAATTTTGATTTTTTTTATATACAATTTTTACTATCAACTGTATTGTAAATCTATACTAATATAATAAAGCGGAAGAGTTTGTTTGTTTGTTTGATCTCTGGATCTACTAGTCCGATTTACTTTGTTTTTGTTTTGTATGAAAGCTGCATTCTTCAGAAGTGCTATAGGCTATATAACATTACATTACACATATAAACTAATATATTTTAAAGTACTTTCTATTTTGACATGCAATTTATTCTGCCATATTAATAACAACCGTCGTCGCTACGCAACCGTTACCCCGACATTTTGATATTCATCCTTATGAATAAATAAATATAATAGTTACTTTTAGAATTTTATCTATATTGAAATTATAGTTTACTGTGTAACATTCTCATAAATAATTAAGGAGATGTCACTGATTCCAAATGACCTAGCTTTCGGGCGGCATAGTATGACCTACGCGAACGGGCAGATGACGTTGACGGTTTTATAAATTTTCATACATTTTCGAACTTTTGTAAGTTTTTATGTAATTATTTGCTGTTTATAATTTGTTCAAACTACACTTTGGTTCTTTCTTATTTTATTTGATATTGCCCGCTAAAATTATCCTATTTAATAGAGAGAAATGTTTAGTTATTTCATAGAGTCGATATCTATGTACGTACGCACGGAAAACTTTAGGTGCATTTTCTAATATTAAGAATACCTATCCTTTAGTTACTTTTAATCCTTTTGTTGGTTAATTGCAATAAGTCAGATAATTTTCAGATAGAAAATCAAGAAAAACGTCTCTTTTTCCTCGAAAAACAAGTCAGACTAAGAAATATTGTATTATTTGGTTTTGAAGAAAATGAAACTTCTTATTCAAATTTAGAGTCAAATATAGTCAATTTTATTGCACAATATCTCTCTATACACATGGACCGCAGAGACATACAAGAAATAAAAAGGGTAGGTAAGAAAGGAGAAAAGCCACGACCTACTATTATTACGTTCTCCATACTTGGTATAAAAATAGATATATCTCAAAATAGAGGAGCACTAAAAGGCACTCATTATTATATTAAAGAGGATTAACCGAAAAATATATTGGAAAAAAGAAAGTAACTACAACAGGAAGTAAAGATGGAGAGAGAAAAAGGAAACAAAGCAATAATCAAAAATTGTAATACTAAACAATAATATATGTACACCAGTATACGAAAACAAAAAAAGAACTCTTTCCAATTCCCCTCAGCACAACAAGAATCATGGAACTGAGCAAAAACTGCAAGCATGTAAGAAGAACAAAACGCAGAGACCGATACAAAGATTATTAAACTTATCCGAGAGTGTTTTAAAGCCCAGCACACTAAACGTTTTAACTAACAAGAAGCCAAATGACGCAGCAAATGATCAACAAAATAAATCCACGTACAAATAGCAACTACCACCCCCCTCTAACAGAAAAGACACAAACAATGTCCAAACAAAAATGTAACTAACCTAAGAATAGTTGTAATTTACTTTAGCAAGGAATAAAAGGCTTTTTATTTTATTTTGTTTTATTGAAAATTGAATATAATTTCATGAAGCAGGCGTAGCCGCGTGCGGGTCCGCTAGTAAAAAATAAAGCAATGCATTCATAAGATAATCGTGAGAGTGACATAACCTTATCGCAAAGCAATTCCCAATGTCAATGACTTACAGATAGTAAAGTATATGAGACACGGTCACTTTTGTACTTGGATCTACGTTAGACAATATTATATATTTACTTTTTTCTCGTTTAAGTTAATTAATTATATACCACCCGTTACTAAGAAAATAAAATAAGCTACGGACTTCTCATCGCTTTTATTTTTGATATCTTAGCTAATATTTTTTTATTATATATTCTTTATTATATAGTCTTTTGTAATTATTTTTACAAAAAATAGTAGTAGGTGTAACGAGCCATAAGCCAATATAGCAAATAGCTAAAGGTTTCCTTGACGTTTAAATATGCTCAGTAATTATACCTTCAACCTTTACATTTATGTATGTAATTATATATTTATTTATGTATATATACTTATATTTATTTATAGATATTAAATTATGACATTCGCAAGTGGGCATAATTATAATGAAACGAAAAAACTATAACATAGCTGTAATATTTATCTTTTTCTTTTATTTCCATCTATATTTAAATTTATCATACATTTAACAAAGTTAAATTACAGGAAAAATTTACGATACGTTTTTACTTAGGGAATATTCGTAAATTGGAGCAAGTTGAGATTCTTACGCTCCCTCTGCAGTCTACACAATACGAGTCGGCTCAACGAACTTAAGTAGATATCACGTCAAGCGTTAAAGTTGTTTTACTTTGATATCGCTATTCACGTTAGATAATTCAGAAAATAAATATATATTTTCCCCGCTCTTTTTCAGTATGAATCGACAATTTAATTCTAATATACATATATCTATTAAAATTCGCTCTAAAATAATAATTTAATACATCACCGCCTTATACGCTTATCAAAACTGTTTACAACTACAAAGCTTTTAGCTATAATTTATCAAGCTACTGCTAAACTTACATAACCTGCAATTAAACTCCTATAAATTATCACTTTTCCCACAAAAATCACTCAGGTCACCTGGTTCTTCAGAACTTACATGTATTAAAACCAAGTACCAAGAATTAGCGAGGCATTCGACATGACTGCATCCAAAGACTAAACTCTAAAGGGTTGCACATAAACAAATATGAAGTAGGGTTTTAGGGGCAGACGAATTCGTAGAGATGATAGGGGGCAAGTGAGATGACAGGGGGCAACTGAAATAGTTCTCCTGGCTACAATAAATAAGGATGCGGGGGCTATCATTGTTATTTCCTCAACGGCCCGTCTTATGGCCCTCTTAATTAATTTGAAACTTTCTGGAGGTCTCCTGTGGTGTAATTTGAATAATAGCTGGATAGGGTGCTGAAGCTTAATTTTAATTGCAAATATTTATGTTAAACGAGGTTCCCAACGGAGTAGAATGTCCTCCCACGATATTGCAAAGTATGATATATTTCTTGACATTGTTTAAGGGAAGGCGAAATTTTAAGTCTTTGTTGTTTAGACTTTTTGACAACTAATGACTTACTTATACTCGAGGGAACCCTTTTCGTCGCTTACCTGCAAAATAAGAAAAAGGTTTATAGGTCATTAAAGTGTTTGAAAAGTTGTACAGAGATAAATAAAGCAAAGTTGACGCCATCATGGCACAGGGGCACGAGGGTGTGACTGTAACGTAACGATTGTGGGTTCGATCCCCACTCGAAGAAATTAATTAGATATTATTTCTTATTATTTTCATTTCTTCTATCCTTCACCACTCGATAAGCAATGCCTAGAAAATTCGATATAAAGTGAGGAACAGAGCGTCTTATCACTTGTTTCCCTCTGCCTACTCTACTGTATGCGGGATACAGCGTGAAGATTAATATTTAAAGCCAAGTTACATACAACCTTAATATTAAATTTGCAGTGATTTAACTTATTTACAGATCAATTTATCTCCTTACTTAAACGAATAATAAAAGTTTAAAACCTAGCACTGCTTCACAACTCATACCAAGAGCACGTCGCGTCGATCTATAACACTAGAGTGCTCGTTAGGCAGACGGCGCTTTTAGGTGTAGAATGTTCTACTACATGGGAAGCCATTTCTCCTCATATTAAACGTTAGTTTTAGTTTAAAAATTTTGAACTATTAATATATTTTCTTATTGTAATTTATATATATTTTCTTTCCTCGAGTACTGTAACGAAAATTACTTACGAAAACTAATTTATTTAGTAATGAACGTCCCATTTCCACATTTGTTGTAACAAATTCCTTATATAGTTTTGAATACGAAATGGAGAATGTTCTAAAATTATAGAATATATTTATAGATATTACTTCACAGTTCCTTATAAAGCAAAATAGGTGGAGATTTCAATTAACATTTTTTATCCCACACATAGCAGGGTAGGCAGAGGGAACCTAGTAAGACAGTCCGTTCCCCATTTTCTGCCGAATTCCTGGAGGCATTACGTGTTGAGTGGCAGAACTCAACGCCGCGCTTTACCTCGACACCAGATCGAAGAAATGGAAATAAATATTTCACTTATAGGTTTTAATTATGTCGATTCCCATTTTTAGACATCTTAGAACTCTTCTATTTTTAAAACTATGGCTACAGATACATTTACAAAATTATATTAGTATTACATCCATATACAATTTTAGACAGTATAATTTATCATATATAAATTTTATTATCGCTATACAATCTTTTGTTATGAATTTCTATATGCACTTTTCTTTTAAACATAAGTATTATACATTTTTATTACTGCTATTTCTAACTTATCCACTAGATATTAGTCGCTGAGTTGATAATATCTTCGTAGTTTCCAGAGCACATTTTTGTTACGGCCTTATTCGCGTGTATTGCGAACGTTATCGCATATAACGCACTTAATAATCAATTGTTTATTACTTAGTGTTTTTTTATAATTATGATTTATATTATATAAATGTAGATAATAGATTATTATTATTAAAGAAAATTAAATATTTATTTAAATTTATATTCACATTGGTCTGCTCTGGTGTCGAGGTAAAGCCAGCCATTGGGTTGCTCACAACACGCAATGGCACCTCAATTCGGTGGAAAATGGAGAACAGAGTGTCTTAACACTAAGGTTCCCTACCTTGCTGTGTGCGGGATACAGCGTGAACCTGATTAAAATTGATTTATTATAAATACGTACCACTAAAATATCGCTTAAAACAAAAATAATCATAGGAATTCAGCAACACGCAGATTACACTATTCGTCACTGTCGGGTAATTAACCAAGTTGTACGGTTAGTTTTAATTTAATTACACAAATTTGAACTTTACCTCGTTTTAAAAAGGTTCATTTTACTTTAATTCTATTGAAATAAAGACGTACAAGCGACTCCCGGGTCGCTATCACGCAATGTCTACCGTTTTAATGATAGGTGCGTGAAGATGCAAAGTAAATATTGTTATAGTTTCTTTGTTATAATAGATTATTTTGTATATTAAAATACAAATAATATAAATTATGAAAATTTTAAGTGAAACGATTAATTATAAGGGTTAAGTTATGTTTTTAAATATTATATAATATTAGGTTTGGAGCCGTATGAAACAAAACTATATACCAATGAATTAATTAAATCCAATTCCTTTATTTATTTATTTTTGCCATAACATAACCTAAATTAGTTAGTAGATTAAAAATTTAATAAAGAATCTTAATTTTGCAAAACACATTTATTTTTAGTAGGCATATTAATGTAAAATTACCTAAAAAACCCAAACTACCATTCATTTCAGTCACCATATAATAATATACGGAAACAGAGGAAATTACAAAACTTTACTTCTAAACAAAAAAAACACCATCATAAAGCACCTGGTGTACGCAGTCATGTGGACAGCACGCCAGGTGGCGGACCCTGGCGTAACCCGATCGTCGTCACCGGCTTCGGAATACGTTACTATTAATATCACATTGCGTTTGATAGCGCGTGGTTTCCGTATCGCAGTACAATATGTATAAATGCAGGATGACGACTATTGAAAGCAAGGATAGAAACAATTGAAAGCTTTAGACATTAATAAGTATTAGCGCGGCGTTGAACTCCGCAACACGCAATGCAACCTCAGAACGCAAAGCCTCCAGGATTCGGTGGAAAGTTGGGACAGAGTGTCTTAAATCTAGGCTTACTCTGCCTACCCTGCTAGATGAGGAATAAAGGTAGTATGACTCTTAAAAAAAATATTGCAAAACAAAAGCTGAACGCCGGGGATTCCCGATTCAAGAATCAAAAGACAATAAAGAAAATAGCAAGAAATTATCAAATCTTTAAAGGGTGACGTCTAAGTAATATGACTTTTCATTTGACATTCAACCTCCTCGTTTCGTAACTAAAGTAGCAAAGCCTAGTTCATATCTCTTTGTGATCCCGCTACTTAAAGCTGCTCTAATTAATGTCAAGCTAAAACCCATGTCAAAGCGCAAATAGACGACCTATTTCTCCCTAGCTTATACGAGAAAGGACTAGAGCTCAATCACTCCTCGTAATATCAGTCATCAAGGCCTTTGTGCTTTGGGAAACATTGGAAACCTTTGGAAACAAAAAGCAGTGGTAATAACAGAAAAACATACATACCTACGTTACGAAACCAGTGGGTCAATGCACCAGCACAATAGAACTGTAAAAATGCGTGGTACATTTATCTGGCCTGGATTAACTGAAGTTTAAGCCATTGTTATGTTTTTAAAGGACATGTAATATATTCGAATGTGTATTTAGCATATTCAGTTTTAATATAAAAAATAATACATAATTAAAACCTACACATAGAGGCCGCGTACTTGGTGCGTGGGCAGAAAGTGTGACTGTAAACATTGTGGGTTTGATTCCCTCTCCATGAAACGAAATATTTAATATTTTCATTTCTTCAGTTGGTGGTGGTTTTGGTGCCCAGGCGAGTTTGAGTTAGGCCACTCAATACGCAATGCTTCCGGAGTTCGACGAAAAATAAGGGACAGAGTGCTTTAACACCAGATTCCTTCTATCTACCCTTGTATATGCGGGATACAGTGTGACACAAACAAACAACTAAAATATACAAAATAACAAAATCCTTTTAGAAAAATTGTAGATATGTCCTTAATAAGGACAATAATAAATAAAAAAATAGAGGCAAAACCGCTGAATAACGCTTGTTTAAAATAAAGAATCAACTTCAATTTGTATAGTGAAATACTGATACAATTTTTGTCGTATTGAATGTATATCCGATTTTCATTGTGCATTTTAAAGAGTTTTTGTTCGAAAAAAAATATCGCTCGCTGTTCGTTGTAGCAATATTTTTTATTAAGAGTACGTACTTGTAGTGAAACGAGCTCAGGTCAAGTATTCAGTTCATTATTTTAATAGCGTTGCTTGTTTCTTTTTTTTTAGGCAGAAAATATTAATGAATTTGTATAAAGAATTTTGTTTTCCTTATAGAATTGTCTCTACAGATGACTCTTACAAAGGGAGAAATATTTTACTGAAATTTTATTAGTTTTATTTTATTAGTTAGCTCTAGTTATTTTTATCGATATTGTTAAATTATGTTAGCAAATATCAATATAATTACGTATTATCAGCATTTGTCCCCCCCCAAAGAGTGCCTACCCGCAGGTTACAACTTGCAGTGGCCAACGTGGAAGTCGCTAAATGGTTTACGGAGCCAGGTTGGCCGATGCAAAGAGCTTCTCGTGAAATGGGGTTACGAACTGAGGGATAAGTCACCCACAAACAATGGCGCACTTACTCTCCTACCCTAAATGTCCATTCACCTGCTCACATGACGATCTGATGGAGGCAACTGATGCCGCAGTCGACGTGGCTGAATACTGGCAAAATATGATATGAATTCTCCAATCATTGAAACGAAGAAGAAGAATTATGTATATTAAAAGCTCACATATTTTTTTTTTTTAAATTAATATTAACAATATGGTTATCTTTTAATTAATTGATTGTGTATAATATACATAAATATACTAGTCCAATAAACGTTATCTACAATTAAACAGTTTAAGATGGTACAGTAATAACATATGCTTCTAAAAACAGTTGTAGGTACATTTGTTCCCACGCCAAATGTAACAACAATTTTTTAATACAACTAAGAAATTAACAGGTTCATTAATTAAAGTAATCAGTTGACTCGTTTCCGCCGGATAGTATTATATATATAGGACAAAAACACAAAAGTCATATTTGTATTATTTATATGGTGACTGTACCATATATATGGTTTAAAAAATATTATTTATTTGTAACCTACATATACCATATTTTTTGACTATTTGAAAAAATGGACAAGCTCTTAATTTTAAAAGTAAAAAAGTATATATAAGTACTTAGAGGTAGTTATTTTTCAAAAATTTTTATAATTTGATGTTCTTGAGACCACTCGTGGCGCAGCAGAACGTGTGACTGTAAACGCGACATTGTGGATTAGATACAGACTTTAAAAATTCAAGGGAAATGAAAAACGGAGAATCTTAACACTAGGTTTCCCATGCGTACAAGATACAGCGCGAAGCTGAAAATAATATTATTTAGAAAATATCCTTTTATTGCCAAATAAAACGAGATAGAAATAAAATATATCTGTGAATGTGTAATATATCAACATATTTTCACTATTTCCAAAACATTTACCCGCGTGAGTGATTAATTGTTAATCGGTACACACAGTTGATGCAGTTCGAGCAGATTTATCTACGTACAAACAAATAATAGCCGATGCAATAGCCACAGTTTGTTAGTTCCATACAATCGTTTTAGAGCCACTGTGTATCTCGCATACGGCAGGGTAGGCAGAGGGCACCCAGTATTAAGACCGAAATCCGAAGACATTGCATGTTGAGTGGCAAAACTCAATACCACGCTTTGCCTCGAATGGAAATCGAACCCATAAGCTGTCGCGTTTACAGTCACACTTTGTACACCTGCGCCACGACTGGCCTCAATTTATAAACTTAGTTACGAAATTTTAGATAAAGTAAAACGAGAAATTGGAGTTGAAAGTAGATTCCAAGGGAAAATATTACAAATAAATATTTATATCATTTTTGTTGTTGCTATAGAGATTATTTAAATGGAAATCTTATCAATATAAATATTTATCTTATTTATGAGTCAATAAACATTATCTTCGCGATATTTACTACTCAAGGATAACATTATTAAAATAAGAAAGCGAAACGAAATAAAGGTCGACAGACAAATAAGGCAAGTTCAGGCTGAGAATAAATCTCAGAAGACTATTAAAAGTTTAAAAGAGTAAATTAAGAAATTGTACAATGGGTTTTTGAAATTCATCATATGATTCATTGAAATATAGAAGAAAATATTAGTAATATAAATACAATGTTTTTGCTTCAATTGAACTGTATCTCCTATATATCATTTCAGAAATTATAAATGGACTAGCTTACAATTTTATGAGGCCAATATTATATTAATTCTCATTTGTTTTAACGTCGTGTAGAGTTCCGTCACTCCAAACGCCTCAAAATTTAGGCGAAAACGATTTAGGGACTTCAACCACTACCCTGAATTGACGAAAAGAAACATAAACCGACTAATTTATCTTTTTAAGTGGCTAATATTATATAATTTCTAAAAAGATAAAAAAAAAATAACGACATATTTCAAAGATTATTATTATAATAATATACCAAATTAACTATTACAGACTAAGTATTATAAGAGAACTTATTTCATACAATTACTCCGACCATTAGCAGTGGAGCAGCCTCGAGTGTTGCCAAACCTGCGGTCGAGACGCTCTAGTAATCTTCAAGGTGAATGTCGATAATACCAAAACGATGCTAACGTTATTAAATTATGTATATATGTTTACGTTTTATTTTTTTTTAATATGAAGCATATTAGTTAAAGTGTTTTATTATATAATGTTTTTATTTTAGCTTTACGCTTTATTTCTTATAATAGAGCAGGCTAAGACCACCTTATATAAAGACGTAGTGTCTTGACATAGAAGCTAAGGCTCGTCTTTGTAAGTCTTCTTAAGTCTGAGATTAATATTGAGATGCGATTATCATACATAGATATATACATTTTAAAATGCAAACGACATTTCAATATGAAATTCAGACTTGACAGAGGAATTTAACGCCGCATTTTCTCTTAATAGTGCAAATTAATAATAATTAATATATTATGTATTTTATATTTTTAAATTCTCGCGTTATTAGAGTAATGAATTTGCCTCTTTCTAGAGTATTTCTACCTATCTTACAAAATTACTGGGAATTATTTCTAAGTAATAAAGCTAAAAAATTAGTAAATAAAGACCGTATATTATTATGATAAATATTTGTTTGGCTTTTACTTGGATAAAGAGGTTTTAAAGCATTAAACAGTATTAACCAAAGGCGTCAGTGTAAAATCACATCCATGTACAATATACCTACAAAGAAAACATATATGTATTTAAATAATATAGATCTAGGAGTAAGTTAGCTAGAGATAGGAAGATTATAATTGTAAAACTGAAAATAATATTTCAAAATATCTCTTCTATTTCATCTTTTAAATAACAGAAGTAAAAGCACGAAAATAATAGATACATATATAAATCTTGAAAGTTTATTTTGCTTAGACGGTTATTAATGTTGTTTGTTTAAGTTAGTTCGCGTCTCCGCCCGTTCGAATGGGGAAGAAAGAACTCTTATTTTAAAGCTAACACTTTAAGGTACATCTTATAACAATAAATAAAGGTTTTTAAAATTCTTAACGTTGTTATAAAATTATTTATTATATGGTTTAGTATATTTTGAATGTAAGCTTATTATTAAAATATAATTTGTGTATACTAAAGGCGTTAAGTATTTCAGCCACCTGGTATGGCTGTCTGTAGCTATAGTAATAAATTGTATATCTAAATCTGTCCAAACAAGAAAAAAATTAGATAAAATAGTTCTTTATTAAATTGGAATTTACACGAGTTACATTTACTTTTTGGAAAATCTCTAAAATTAACTTCATGAAATATCTTCATTGGCGTCTTTATCAATTAATTGTTTTGTAGAATATTAAAATGTAAATAAAAATTATATGTTTTACATTTTTTTTACCTCCGCCGATATCGTATCTGTGACTGTATAAAAATAAATCGAACATGACCCACATAGCCGCGTGTGCATGGTGAACGACCTAACGCGTAAATAGAGAAGAAAGTTCCATGCGTTTTACTACGTTGATGGATGGAGCAAAGTACTAATTTACAATTCCTAAAAAATCTTAAGCATACTAAACTTATTTGTATTTATTTCAATACAGCTGAATTATTATTACACAGTACTACCCAAAGAGGGGAACGGAGTGTCTTAACACAAGGTTCCCTCTGCCTAACCTGCTGTGCGCGGGATACAGCGTGAAGCTAATTTAATTCACGCCCCTTCAGTACATCAAGTAGTTCAAGGACCCGTAGTTGTCAAAGAAAAAAAAATAAAAAAGAATCCTTAGTAAAAATATATACGATAGAAAACGATACGTGACTTGTTTTGTGCAGAAATCTGTAATATGAATCACACTTGCAATGTTTCCACGTGAATCGAATAAAATGTACGTTATCTCTAAATCAGATTATAAAAGTAATGGTACCTGATAAGAAAATACCTAGTGTAAATATAAGTAAACATCCTACTGTAAATATAAGTTAACAATCAAAGTTATAATTCAAAATTTTATATTTTGACAAAATCAAAAAACATTCCTTATAGAATCAAATCAAATCAGCTTCACACTGTATCCCGCTGTATCACGCTGTAGCACGTGCGGGAGCACGCAAAGGGAACCTAGTGTTACACTCCGTTTTCCACTTTCCATCAAATTCTGGAGACATTGCATGTTAAGTGATGGAATTCAACGCCTCAACACCAGAGCAAAGAAATAGAAATATACAATGACGACGATATACTTTTTAAAATTCTTACACACAAGCAAATTTGATACTCTCGAAACCCTTTGATAAAAACACTATGCACGCCGAGCCGCCGGTACGTATGGCCGCGGGGTACGAGAATTGCTACGTCGCTACTGTGGGGGAAATTATATACTCTTGAAAATTGATTCTAAAAGGTATCGGGGTGTGCGACTTGCGAAACGGAACCGATGGTTGAATGACCTTGAGGCTACGAGCTCACAAAGACGACACATTCAGTATTTTAACACTGCATACAGTTTGGAAATGTTATTGATTCTGAAATCAATTTAGTTATTTTGGTTTTTTATTTCAGTTTCAAGCTACAATATCCCAAATATATCTCTATAGTGTTAAGACACTCCGTCTTTCTGTTTCCACCTAAATCTCAATTCATTGTGCGGCAGAACTTAACGCCAAGTTCTGACCTTATTACCAGGGAAATGCAAATATTAAAGAATCAATTTCCCCGAGCGGGAATCGAATCCACAAACGTCGCATTTACACAGTCACAAGCTCCTGCTCCACGACGGCCTCTACTAATTATAATATCTTATGTTTATTTATATGCATTTGAAACGTTAACCATACGATTTAATACTTATATATTAATAACATAGAAAACCCAAAACAGTTAAGCTAAGTAAGCAATTGGCGTGATTTACATAACGGCATATAAATTGAAAAATGAGTAACAGCACTATAATTAAGGGCTATTAGTTTAATAGAATTATTAACATCATAATTGGATATCTTACTACAGCTGTAACAAGATTATTCTAAAAACAATATGTCTTACAGTTTCTCTGGTTCGTTACATACTTTAACTTTTAATTTAACATTTAAAATTATTTAAAGGCAAATTAACCTTGTTGACCGAGTTACCTTTACGCCAAAATAAATGAAGTGTCAGAAGAGATATCGTTTTTCACAGTCACAAAAGACTAAAACTACCGCAATTTCTGTAAAAGTTGTACAATTTTCGGTGGCGGCGGACGATGCAATACAAACAATGTGAATATTGAATGAGGCCTCGGGCGGAGTTTGTCTCTCAATATGTTAACTGTCCCGTGTGCGGGGGAGTTTTTGAGGGAAGTCTCTTTTATAGACTGGAACGTCCCTCTAGGTACAATGTAGTATCATAAAAATGATTCTTTTTGTCTATTCTTATCTCATCCGGTGGGATTGTGGTATGTAATAACTTAAAGTATTTACATTGTCGCCTTAAAATAACAAAGGTTTAAATATATATATAGAGATCGTGTATTTGAAATGAAATGAACAAAATTTCACGAAATGTTATAAAATATTATCGCGTAAAACATAATTTTAAAGGAAGCATAGTATGCTGTATAATATGTATGAAAGAGAGGCTAAAATAATTTATTTGTATCTAGATTATAAAAAATCCAACTAAGCTTAGCTAAAGATACACTTTTCATAAGGTGGTTCTATAAGATTCCTGCCACCGGTACAAGTGTATAAGAGTAGATAATTATCTTCATAGTAGGTACAGTATTGTAAAAAATATAAAATATATTAAAAAGACAACCTTATGGCTTATACTTTAGAAAAGGTGTGGATGAAAGCTACGCACACTTACCTTACATAGATCATAGAACTCTTAGTGTAACTAGTAATTCATCCACATTCTTCATATTACCATGTAAAAAGCTTTGAAGTAAGTACTTGAAATAATTATATATTGTAATAAAAATATTGAGGCCTTCATAGCGCGAGGGGTACAAGCGCGATTGTAAACGCAACGGTTGAAGGTTCGATTCCCACACGAAAAATTAAAAATATATAATATATTCATTTCTCTGGAAACAAGGCAGAGAGCGACATTGATTTCTGCGAAACATAATGCCTCGGAAATTTCTGCGGAAAGTGGAAAGTGGAAGCGTTTAAATGGAGAACGGAGTGTCTTAACATTAGGTTCGAATGTTCCCTCTGCATATGCTGCCTAGAGGTATACCTAGAAATTATAAATATATATTGTTAAATGTAATGAATTTAGGAAAACGTTCAGCCCTAACTATTTAATTTTAGTTATAATAAGTAATAACTTGTAAAGTACATCGTTGAAATCTTTACACTTTCCAAAGGTTTGCAGCAAAATGCAATATTTCTGTAACAAGATAGCGTGGTCACGTTCGTGTTCATTAAGAGCAGATAACGTTACGAGAAAGGTGTTCCGCAGAATGAGAATTAGCAATACAATATGTTCTGGTAAAATAATCGTTTAAAATTAAAATTTATCCCATGAAACGAATAGCTATCTTGCGTGAGGCTATAGGTTCGATTCCTTGCGGTAATGAAATATTTAATATTTTTATTATCGCGCTCTGGTACGCAATGGAAGTATTTCCAGAACAACGGAGAGTCTTAACACTAGGTTCTAATGCAAACACTGCTGTGTGTGGAGTACACCGTGTCACTAAATAATATTAAAAAGAAACTGATGCATAATAATAATAACAAGCGAATAAGCTTGCAATTATTAAACTTACTCATTAAAAATCTGGCTTTGACTTATCTCCGCCCATTTTTAAATGACTTGAAACGTTCTTAATTGGTGGACGTTCTTTTAATAAAAAAGAAAAGCTTTAGAGATAATATAATTAATGTTTTTTGCACTTTGTCTGAAGACAAAATATACATAATACGTAATGAAATGTAAAATAATATAAAAATATAATTGGATTATGATTTAGAACTATTATTTTAATTTTTCCACTTATTAAATTAGACTACGAAAATGGAGAAGTAATAAAGAATATTATATTCTATACTAAGACTGGCACAGAATGTGAATTCATCAGCGGTATTCAATTTTCTTTTAGTCCAAAAAAACCAACAAATATTCATGCTATTTTCAAAGGAATGTCACTTGTTTGATATTATTTTATAATCCACTGCGGCGTCAATGTATCGATCTCGTAAAATGCATTTCCTACGCGACAGTGTGACATCACGAGGGCTTATTTTAGACAGTTAATGTGAAGAAAGCTGCTGTGTGAGTATAGATATCGCAAGTTGCGACACTTGCCATTTTAAATATTATGTAACAAACAGAAAATATAATTTTATACAAGATAAACACTAGTAAAATTGTTAAATATTATTATTCGATTAATACAGCTTGGGAAGGCAGTGGGAACCTAATGCTACGACACTTCGTTCGTTCACAGATTATGCCTCTATATAAACACCACCACGCTTATGATAATTCAATGAAAACAGCCTGTATCAACATAAGTACCTCGCTTATCACACCTATATTACTACCTTCGATATTCGTAAAACCCCGAGTTGTAAAAGTTTTATGTTATATCACAACTAGTACCTGTAACAAAAAGAAAAAAATCATAAATAAAAAATAAAAATACAATCATTTCGGTAATACATAAGTATTAAAATAAATTAATAATAAATAGTTTCTTGTAATGGTTGTTTTTATATCACTAACTCAAGCCAGTCTTGGCGCAGGGGCAGGCGTGCGAATGTAAGCGACGACACCTTGTGGGATCGAGTCCCACTCGAGGTAATGATATATTTAGATGATATTTTAATTTCGTCGCTGTGGTCAATTTCGCCACTCAACATGCAATGTTGTCAGAATTCGGGGGTAAATGGGGACGGGGGAGGAGAAGTTCACAGGTTCCTTCTGCCTACCTAATTAGCGTTTATGTTAAATAATATGTTAATTAATACTTATTTAATATTGCTTGAGTGACATATAAAGTAGAAAAATAACAAGTAAAATAATTATTCCACGCAATAGTCAGCAAAATGTGCCCTAAATACTCAGTACGTACAGACAAACAATTTTAACTTCAGCCATGCCATCTGCCGTCTTCACACTCTTTGACGTTACGACCTCATCTAAATCCTTTTGAGTCCCGAGAGGAGGACTTTCAACAGGTAGGTATATCCAACTCTTCGTAAATTATTACGGTCGAAGCAATTCGGGTAATGCAGGCTTATCATTCTAATATCTTGCTCGAGGGTAGCAAAATCTAATTTTCATTGTTCAAGAAGACATTCACTTAGGCTTACCTTTGTCTTTTCGAGGCATAAGTATTTTGAATTTCTTAATAAATGAGCTTAGAAGCCTGTGAGTTCTTGCTTTTGAATATAAAATTCGAGCTTTTCGAATTGGCTTAGAGGAAAATGAAAAAATATAAACTAATAATAGCAATTAAAATATATCATTAAGAAGGATAAAAATATATTATTTCCTCATCAAAGTTTATTCTAAGCCTTTTACCTAGTTGTTTTTTATATTTTTTTTATTTATTGAATAGCAGCAAAACTTCCAAATAAAACCAATTTGTAATTATAAAATTAAAAAGAGCTTCTTCCTATTGCTCTGTTGCTTTTTTATTTAAAAAAAAACTAAGTAAGGGAGAAGTGGCATGAAGGAGCCAGGTTTTGCAATATTATAGTAGTTTAGGAACGGATTCGTTAGAATATTTTATTTTTAAATTTTAGAGTTTATCGGAACCAACGGACGCCGATACGTCGAGTTGAAGTTTTTGGCATTCCAAAGTAACTATTTTACCTCCTTTGAGTTGTTTTTTAGTGTTTCATTGTAAACAAATACGGGTAATTGGAATATAGATTGAGTTTATGTATATATTTTGCCTTGTAACTGCATTAAAATTGTGTTTGAAAAGTTTTGATATCGTTGTCATTTTGGAGGTTACATTTTTTTAAAGAATAAGTTACGAAAGAGCCGGGTGAACGGGCCCTTAAAGAGGTGGCTCTTTCATAGCCTGAATAATATAGGATTAAAAAGTTTGTTAGAATTATCTACTTAAAATGACTGATAGAATTTAAAAAAAAAACATTACATTTTAATAAGAATTATTAAATCGTTTTTATTTAATATTGTTTAGCATAATTATCACTGTTATACCTCATAATATAAGACTGACTCTTTCATAACTTTTAGTGGCTCTTTCAATACCGAAATGTAATGAAAGAGCCCAATGACACATTTTTTTTAAATGAATATCTTATTAATTCTTTATTGTATTTAAGGGTTATTTCGTACGAAATTACCTAGTTTAATAAATAAATAGTAATTTGAGGAAAAAAAATCTTAATTTCTTTAATTAAAAATCTATTTTTTTGCTTCATTTAGTAAACTAGGTCATTCATGCCACTTCTCCCTTCTAATCGCCTGATCGCCTGATCCTTCTAATCGCCTGATATAAATCCTAAAAAAAGAAGTAAAAGCACTAAAGCCAAAATATCTTAAACAAATATAAACGTCAACGATGACGAAACAAAAGTCAGTTAAGCGTGAAAGAACGTAACACGGTTCGAAGATTTATCTTTCACAATATTATTCTAACTCAATATATCAAGGAAACGGTTTGTTGATAAATTGTTTTGTAATGTAGTTTGTAGGTCAGGAGGAATATTGAAGGAAAGGAATGGTGGACCGTATCCCGCACACAGCAGGGTANGTTTAATAAATAAATAGTAACTTGAAGAAAAAAAATCTTAATTTCTTTAATTAAAAATCCATTTTTTTGCTTCATTTAGTAAACTAGGTCATTCATGCCACTTCTCCCTTATATTATTAATCGCCTGATATAAATCCTAAAAAAAGAAGAAAAAGCACTAAAGCCAAAATATCTTAAACAAATATAAACGTCAACGATGACGAAACAAAAGTCAGTTAAGCGTGAAAGAACGTAACACGGTTCGAAGATTTATCTTTCACAATATTATTCTAACTCAATATATCAAGGAAACGGTTTGTTGATAAATTGTTTTGTAATGTAGTTTGTAGGTCAGGAGGCATATTGAAGGAAAGGAATGGTGGACCGTATCCCGCACACAGCAGGGTAAGCAAAGGGCACCTAGTGTTAAGACACTCCGTTCCCCACTTTGCTATGTTGTTTTAATTAAGACTGAAATTATTAGTTATATGATAAAAAGCATAATATCGAAAGCTCATATTATATTTTATTAAAGTATAAAATGTTTAACTCAAGTAAAAATACGAATATTAATACATAGATCAAATTTTAATAAAACAAATAAAAGAAAAACATTGTCAAAATTCCTTTTTCCAACATTATTTACAAACTTAACTTGTTTAAACCTTTTTGTGTGACAGACGTTCTAACAAAAGTTATAAATCTACAAGCGTAGAGCGTAAAAAAGGTAAGTTATTTACAATTTACTATGTTACCCTTTGCGTCCCATCTTGGAAGTATCAAAGACAAGTGACGTCCGATTAATGTCCCCGACGGCTACCGAATTCGGGCCCGCATCGGGTCACTGACCCTTATGCCGTGTGCACACTGTTTTAAATATCGCGACGATTCGATAAGCTTAGAAACATGGTAGGATTAGGATCGACCGAGATATATGTATGTGCATTTGAGATGTTTATTTTTGTGTTGTAATTATAATTATTAACTAATAGTCTTGGTTTTTTATTTGAATACATTTAAATGCTTTAAAAAATAATTAATAAGTTATTTTTTAAAAAATATTAATAAGTTTTATATATTTTGCGCGGTAGTTAGAGGGATATGCAGTACAGTTGAGATATCTCATTATAGGTTAAGAATGCAAACTTAACTATCACGTCAACACTTCGTTGCAGATTTCTTCATTCCTAATCCATTATGAGTATGCCAATGTATGAGAATAAAAAAGCCCGGCCAAATGCTGGTCGGACTCGCTTACGAAGAGTTCCCTACCGTTACATATAAATACGGCAAAACAATCATGTTTCTTATCTAAATAAGCTAAAATTTCAGTAATATCTCGTTTCACTGTTTAGGTACGTAATCTTGGAATAGAATTTTATTTAAGTCAAAAAATAAATACAAATCACTATTAATATTACTACATATTTGAAATTTCATCTAAAACTAAATTCTACTAAACATTGTAGCGGTAAAATTTAGTATGTCAAATATCACAAAAAACATTGCTTTCGATGAACAAGCAGCAAAACTTAAATTTTAATAAAAAAAGCTGTGTAACCCAAGAGGGGTCGTTATTCGCATTCTCAGACGAGAGTTGTTTTTAGAAATGGATTTTGAAACTATTATGTGACGCTCGACAAAAAATAGACTATCAGAGACGGAAATGTAAACTTTTATATCTTTCACAACTCAATTGAATTTCATTTAAATAAAAACTAAACTGTTATAATTATTTTGTACATTTTGATAGCTGAATTAGTATGAAGGTTTATTAAACTTATTTTTTTAGATCATAAAAATGTTTCCTTTTCCACTTTGCATATGCAAATATTAGACGCATATCTATCTATATTAGTACATTAAGATCGATTTCGTAAGATTATTCTAAAGATTCAAATAAAGGCACTTACACCGCTAATAAGAAAATCCTAAGTAAAGACAAATATTCCATACCACGACCAAGTATTTAAAATTCAATGAAGGACTAAATATTTACGAAAAAGACTCCGCTTAAGAGACGAGGAAAAAAAAACGCTAAGCGCAAATTGAAATTCCCAAAACGTTTTGAGAGATTGAAGAGGCTTTTATGGAAATGGACTGCGTGCATCGAGCGATAGGCACACGCCCGTATTACACTACCGATTTAAATATTAACGCCACCACCCACAATTTAGATACACCTGCCGTGCAATTTATGCGGCCGCGTAGCACGTACTAGGCACTGGCGACTGCTGGGAAATGTTTTTAAGCTTTTTGAAGAATATAACTATGCAATTTTTCACAGCCATTACTCGTTCGTGTTAAATTAAAATTTTAATAATACTTGAGGACTTAAATTTGAATCACGTTTTAATTTACAGCCATAAATCATTGTCATTAATTGACAAAAGATTTTAAATTTGAATCATTACAAGGGATCATTATATAATAAATTAATGCCTTCTAGTAAGTAGTTAAAGCTAGTTTTCTAGTTTGAATTTTACTAATTCCATCAATTTCATTAATTCATCCAATTAAAATGAAAGTGGTCTCCGGTTGCGTAGTATTTATTAATATTCAAAAAATTCACTGGCCCTGTCAATGTGTCTATAAAATATTCATGATAAACAAACTCATTTTGTAACAACGTATGTATGTATGTACGCAGCTTAAAACAAACAATATACAGACAAGCTTTAAATGAATTTAGTATGCATCACCAAAATACGATAAATGTTCTGAATTAAATGGTTTTGCATATACTCGTATATGGTATGGTATAGCAGGGTTGGGAGAAGTAGCCTAGTGTTAAGACACTCCGCTTTCCACTTTCCGCCGACTCTGGAGGCATTATGTGTTGAGAGCCGCGCTTTTGTGTGTTGTTGTGGCACTTCCCGGGGATCCGCCAGTACTATACCTACATCTAGTAATAGATATACAGTTACATTCGTAAAGCAAATCTCCAATAAATCCGGTGGGTTCCGAACAGCATTACGGTTATTAAAATATGCGTTTTCCCCCGGATTCCCCCGTATGGAAATCATAGGGATTGGCGCCATGTTTGATTTAGAATGGTGACTTCCGAAGGGATTGCTGTATGAATTAAGGCTATCTACGGCGGGAGGCTTGCTTTTGAAACTCCGTCGCCGCAGCAATAAATTTACAGATTGTATTGACAAATGGAAATTATATTCTTACTAATATTTAGTACTAGCGTCCCGCTGGCGGCTTCGCCCGCTTGAACTACGTAATTATTATTTTCCTAAATAGAATTACGTTTTGTAATAATAATATTATTTAAATAAACAATACCAGTATCTACATCTATATTAAAAGTAGAGTGTCCGCTAATTTAACAATAGGTACCGTTATTTGGTATAATTATAAATAGCATAATTATTTTTATTTATCAATTTACAATTATTTATCAATCGCTCTCAAGCCTGAAATCGATATTGAGATTCTCTTTATGATATGTACTACATAAATGAAAATGGCATTTCAAGATCGATCTCAAATTGGAGAACGGTTTACAAATTAGAACCTAAATTCCATATAGACAGGTTTAGTATGTATATTAGTTATTCAGCGTGTGACAAATTATTATAAAAATATTAGAATGTTAATGAATCCATCAAAGAAACACTTGCTAATTAATATGCTGACAAGAGTACACGGCGTCGACAACAATGGTTACGCTGAAAGCGTTTGACATGACATTAGTAGAGAAAGTACTTAATGTCGTTTAATAGTGCTGTCTTTAATGAATATAAATTATAATTTAATATTTTACGAAATATTTTAATAATTTCACAATTGAAACTAAGTTTTTTCTGTCTGCTTCCTCCTCCTGGTATAAATCCCGGCTATTGCCAGGATCTGCCCTCCTACACAACCTACTACACTTTGCACGGCTTTTTGCGTAAGTTTTTTCTAACTATATATGACTATTTCTAGTTTTTTTATTAACATTAAGATATTTTATTTCTAGTTCTTTGATTAGCATTGAGGAAAATTTAATTAACGTTTCTTGTAAGCAACAACAAGGATTTAGGGCATAATTTTTTTTTTGTTTGTGTTACATTATTCCGTTAAAGTTGAAAAGACTCAAGAAGATCTCTTCTTCAAGAAGACTTCTTTAACTCCAACCAGTGTATAAAAACCAATAAAATAGATATAAGCACATAAATATCATACCATACTTAATAGTCTATTAACCAACTCTGTAATATTTCTTATATGAAATATTTAAAAACCAAAACCGCCACTGTAAAAAAAAAACATCATTCCCAAAATCCACGGAACCCAATAAAAAAACAAAACAAAATGTAACACCGAATGATAATATCAATTTGCAAATATGAACCCGTGATTTAATAATCAAAATCACTGCAGCATTCATAGTGCAAATTGGTTGTGGGGGGCAGATATTGGATTTCTCTGCGGAACGGTATTTGGGAACACTCTGGGGATATAATACGCCGAACCGAATTCACTTTCCACTCGCGTCCATTGTAAGTCTGAGTGCGCGTTTTAGCTTTATTTCAGTAATACCGTGAGTGCAGATCATTTATTATAATGTTTTTGTTATAATACTTGTTGATGAAGATTAAAATTATGTTTTCAGTTACAAATTTAAAAAAACGTATCATAAAGCTTTGTAATATCTTATATATGTACTTTAGCTTATTATATTTAGATACCTCAGATAGTTAACAAAATACACTTCAAACACAAATACATATAATAAAAAGCGATATACGTCGGTAACTTAAGAAATAATACTTATAATCATTAATTTAACATTTATAAAATTATAATTATTCTATTTTTAAATGGAAAATTAATAAAGCCAGGAAAGTAGCTACCTGCGTAAAAGCTGAACAATAATACCAATGCCAGACATTTCACACTTAATCGGCTTACCGGTAATAGTACATGACGTCTAACTACTACCAGCAAAATATCAATTTTCCACCCTTCGCGCTGTTTCAATCAATACATACAGGTATTCATAGTTTAAACAGCCATTTAGGCCAGTGGCGCAGGGGCACAAAGTGTGACTGAAAACGCGACTGGTTGTGGGTTCAATCTTCATATATTCATTTCTTCGCTCTGGTGTCGAGGCAAACCGCGGCGTTGAGTTCCGCCACTCAACACGAAATGCCGATGAAAAAAATGGAGTGCTTAAACACTATGCTCCCTCTGCCTCCCCTGCTATATGCGGCATGAAGCTGATTTTAATTTCACAATTTTAACAAAGCTGCTAAAGTGTGTACATTGCACAGCAATGTTTATTAAATTTCCCGTAATATGAGGGCGACCAGACAATTAGGGCTGTCCAGGGAATATAGCTGTCAATCTGTGCTATGGAGTCGATATGCGATACCTACACCGGACGTGACGACCCTAGCTGCGCGGTTTTCAATAAAGCAAATATTCACATTCGTATGTTTATTTGAATTTGTGTAAAATTAAAACAAAATATGTTAAGGTTCATATATTTAGGGTTATATATAAATATATGGTGGTTAAGGGTTCTAATATCCATTCTAATGAATGAATATATATAAGATAGGTACTTAATTCAGTCCGAAAAAACAACGATTTTTTTAAATGTTCCATTTATATTTTAATATGTGAAGCAAAAACGGTACCCCTTTTTACGTAATAATTGTTTTAAATAATAATAATAATGTATTAAAATAAAAATAACACTTCTATCATATGTTATATATCACTTTTCTATAAAATGACATACAAGTTGCTTTGGTAACGCCTCTTCGTTGTGTTATTACATGTACGGCATGGACGATAATTTGTTAAAAAGTATATAACTACCTACCCATATTAAAATACATCTATTATGTAAACGCGACAGGTTGTGAGTTTGATTCCTATTCAAAAAAATTAAATACTAAATAATTTCAGTTCTCGCCCTGGTAACTAGGCAATTCCGCCACTCAACACACAATGCCTTTAGAATTCAGCGGGAAGTGGGGAACAGAAGTCTCAATGGGAACGTAGTGTCTTACACTAGACTCCCAGGTTCTTACAGGCTACCCTGCTACGTGATTTAAAAAAGAATATGATCCACATTTAGTAATATAGCCACGAATAAACAAACGATATTTGCTTGTAGATTTGCGAGTTGAAAATGAAACAGCTCTGTTTACTGAAAAGCGGGCGCATAGCCGGTGGCAATGATTTTAATCAATTTAATAGTTCCAACAAGGAACAAACTAATTTCTAGAGACTTTTAAAATTTTAATAATAATTTTAAATATTGGTTATAACAGATACGCCTTAAATACCGGCAGTGATTAATAAACGTTTAAAAAAAATATAATTGCTACTAAAATTCTATTATAATTATATGAAATTATTTCAAATAACAATGTATTGCTTATTTATTTTAATGAAGTAATTATGTGCTAGAATCAATATCCTCGTATCTATATTTAGACGTTTCAGTCGCGGCGCAGAGGCGAGTGTGTGACTGTAAACGCGACTGGTTTTGGGTTCGATCCCCACTCGATGAAATGAAATATTTATCTAAATTTATATCTATCTGGTCTGGTGGTGGTGGATCTGGTGTGGAAGCAAAACGCGGTGTTGAGTTGCGCCACTCAACACGCTCCAAAATTGAGAAGGTAATAGTGTCTTAACACTAGGTTCCCTGTACCTACCCTGCTGTATGCGGTATAGAGCCTGAAGCTGATTCAATTTAATTTAAAGACTTATACCGGACGTACCGTATGTAATCGCATTGATACCGTCAATTAAGTCGCAAACGATAAAAATAGACCAAACAAAAGTCCTAAAGTTGTCTAGCCTTTAGCGCTCGGAAATTTAATACTGAAATGTAGAAACTTGACTGTTAAAGCGCTGCAGTGCTACAAACTTGTTCGAGTAGTTACAGACAGCACCTCTACAGCGCTGCACGTGTAAACTATAGATACTAGAGTAAACTTAAGTTACCGGCGTTTAGAGCGTGGCTGTGATCGGTATTGCAGTCTACGAGCAAAGTGCATTGCTTTTATTGGCAGCCCCTATTGCGAAGTTATCTGGTAGTAATTTATGAGACTATATTTGTAGTTTATTTGCAACCGGTTTTTAAACAGGCTTAAGCTTCGCTTGTATTCAACTGCCATGGACGATACAATAATTAAAAATGATAGAAAAGACTATGGACCTTAAATATTGAAATAAAACCTTTACAGTAATAATAAAGCTTTATATAATTCAAAATGAGGCCAGTCGTGGCGCATGGGGCACGAGCGTGTAAACGCGACAGGTTGTGGGTTCAGTTCCCAGTGTAGGAAATGAAATCTTAAATATTTTCTCGCTCTGGTAACGAGGCAAAGCATGGCGTTGCGTTCTGGCCACTCAACAAATGCCTGCCGAATTCACGGGAAAGCTTTCAGGTTCTCTGGGCTATCCCGCTATGTGCGGGCTACAGAGTGAAGCTAAAAAAAATGGAAATGGTTTTAGCATTGAGCAAAAAAAATCTCAGCTCAATTTATCAGAATAACCCATTTAAAGTGAATAATTGAAATATAAATAAATACTATTAACAATACCGTCAAAATATAAAATTTGAATAAATTGAAATGAAAAGCGCACTCCGATTGTAAACGATCAAACGAGGTCGCGTGTAGATTAAGATAACTTTATCTTTACAAGCAGCAAGTGACTTGATAGTTTCAATAACAATTTTCCTACTAAAAATTGTTAACGCTACTCCAAAAAGCTATTAAATATCAAATAATAATTAATAACATTTTCCTTTAGAGCTCGTTTTTGTCCGGAAAAAAAGAACATGAGAACAAAGGCCCATTGCTTTGCTTCCGGGATATAAACAAATCGGAAGCCTTCGATTCTTTAATAAATCACCCTCGTCTATGAAAGGCTTCGCAGTAATTTGATGGCCTCTTCAAATTAGCCCTCCAGGCGTTTGAACAACAAGGGATGGAATAAAAGCAAAGTCCCATTCATTGGAAACAAAAAACAGAATTGGTATAACGTGAATTAATTAGGCAGAAGCATGACGCGTGTGAACGCTCTTTTAATATTGGTTTTGCTGAATTACATTAGTTTTTATAATAGATGTATGAATTTAATATAAATGATGGATATTTTTTAATAAAACGATTTTTGTTTCTACATCCTGATGTAGAGGCAAAGCGTGGCGTTTAATTCTGCCAGTAAACACGCAATGCCGGAAATGAACGGATTGTCTTAACACCAGGTTCCCTCTGCCTTCCCTGCTGTGTGCACCTATAGCACGAAGCTTAAAAAAATAAACATTTAAAAAGATCTAAAAAGATAATTTTGTTTTGCAAATTACGTAAACTATTATTTTCTATGGCTATTTAATATTACCGGCATGAGCACTGCCATTGTTCACACAGTTTCTACAGCACGCAGACACCTGGGAATGCTATGTTATCGTAACATTTGTTTTTCTATCTAAATTCATTCAGAAGGCTTACGGAATATACATTAATATCAAGGTGAAACATCATAATAAATTAATTTTATATTATTTGTATTTATGTATTGAGATTTATATGTTAAGTAATACAATGTAATAATAATAATAATATTTTTATTTAAACACTTATTAGATACAATGATTGGTTAAGGTACTGTCCTCTTAGATAGGTTACAAAGTAACCCGTAGTAAAGAGTAACAGTGCCGTGTCCCACGGGGGGTACTAAATGAGTGTTCCTTTACACGAGTTACAAGTCTTAATGTACATATTATATTATAACCTAATTATCTCTTTAATATTATAAATATTTTGGTGAGTATATAAGATGTGTGTGCGTGTGTGTGTCTGTATGTGTATGTGTCTGTGTGTGTGTATGTGTATTTGTGTTATATGTAAGGTATGTATATGAATATGTATGTATTATGCATGTAGATAAGATTTTTATAATATAGTTTATAATCTTTCTTAAATAATATACTTATGTAAATAACTTAATATTATCTCTATAAAAAACGATTCCGTTGTCTGATACTTAAACAGTTGGTCCTTATTTTGATGGAAATAATATTTACATGAAATTTATATAGAACCAGTCGTGGCGCAGTGGCAAGAGCATCTGTAAAAAGAGTGTTGACTGTAAAATGAGAACACTCGATTCACTCTACCTACTCTGCCATATGCAAATATATAGATTTAACAAATAAATATTGAAATAAAAATACATTTAATAACATAAATTAATTTCGACAACAACCCAGCAGGTGCCAATATTGCAAATAAATACAATCAACACGAAATATTGATGCTTAAGGCATGTTGCCAACTCATACAAGATGGACGTCAAACTGAAGTGGTGCAAACAAGGAGTCGATTCATAACCATAAACGGTGACAGACGGATTCTACTGGAGACTAATTGATTGTGACTACTTGAATATCAATGAAGGAGTTACACTTGAGGCCAGTCGTCGCAGGTTGTAGATTCGATCCCAACTCGAGGAAATGAAAAAGAGTGAGTGGGGATAGAACCCACAAACGTCGCCTTACAGTCACACATACCCCACGAACACTGCATCTATCTAGGCGCGTCCGACGCAATCATTACACGAACTGACAGAAAGCCTCTATATACCTATGCATAACACATAAACAAACTCAATTATGTAAAACGTCAATCACGCGACAGTAATGTTCTATTAATCTGGCGCCTATCCGCTTATATCGGTCTTAATTAATGCCTGCAGCGATTGAAGCCCCAAGCCTTTATCTTTTGATTGACCTGTCGCTCCATACATTGTATATAGAGTGAACTCTCTATTGAAAATTGCGTATGCAATTTTGGCTCCATTGTCTAAGGATAATATACTATGAGCTATTATTTTAGAAGCTATGCCATTTTATGGTTATTTGATAGGATGAAACGCAAAAAGTTTTGAAATCCATTCACAGGGCATTGTTCGTTGAAGTTTTTTATTGAGAAATATGAAAGTTACGTGTACATATCACATTTACAATGAATTTTGCAGAATTAACTTTAAAGTAGTAAAAGATACATATATACATAGCTTCACGCTTTATCACTTGCCTACCTTTGACTACCCCAGTCAGAGAGAACGGAGTGCCAAATCAAACGCTACGGTCTCTACATACCATCTTTCGCCTCGTCCACTGTCATCAACCTCTTCGAGATAAAAGATTGTGTCAATATATGAAAATTATTTATGTAATTGTCAATTTACAAAAAAAAATATTTTAATATGTAATAATAATAAAATATAAAGTTAAATGTTATTAGCATTAAATAAAATATAGATTAAGAGAAAGCAAGCTTTGAGTAATTTCCTTTGAATTGCCGACGACGTTGACAATCACTTCGCAAGAACTGGCGGAAAGAAAGCGGAAACTTACATTGTAAAAATTTAAATTCACAATCATAAGTGCCGCCGAGTGCCGTTGTGTAACTAGGACGTGTGCGACGATGGTCCTAGGTTCCAATTTGTGGTTATGGTGAAATTTCTAACATAGGTAGATATGTACTTAGGCATAGATGTTCCATCCTTTTGATATGTCGCTTTTAAATCAGGTCAATAATACTAATCGAAAGTCAGTCACTGTAAATGACCGCAAATTGGGGGAAATAGTGTTAAATCACTACTTTTTCTTTCTTACAAAGGTAACAAACGTTGATTTATTTTTTAAAGTAATAAAAAACTTAAGCACATAACATTGCATACAGTTTAAGTTTTTATCAGTTCAACCAATAAAAAATTTGAACATAGTAAAACGCAGTTTTCCTCAAAGATGGCGACCATACAAATACATGCAAGCATTCGATAGCGATTCATACATTTCTTGCGAAGTGAATTCTTACTTGTGCGAAGTGACTCATAAAATATATAAGGCGAGATAACATTACAATATGTTTCACGTACTCTTTTATATCTTCTTCTCAATTTCGCGCAGCAATTCTGTTATTACTTATGAATATAACGCAGACTTATTAAATAAAATGTTCAATAGCAGTAAAAGATATTTTTAATAGCTTTGTGGTGTGATTTTAATTAAATTAAATGTGTATTCAGAATCTAAATAAGAAGATTATATTAATAATAGGTAAGTAAAAAACCTCTGTAACGTCCTTGATTCACAAAGATGTTAATAGATTAACAGTTCAGTGTTAGAATTAGGTTTTATTTACTTACATATCTATTATATTTGTCTTTAACAAATTTATAAGTGGTCTATTTTAACGAAGTAATAAAAATATATAATTTAGGACAAATTCTTACAGCATTCCAGTTTAATATGTAAATTGACACCTGAAAACAGAATAACACATTTACGCTTACCATCACATTATACTTATGAGAATCGGAGACCTTGAACTAAAGCGGCTTAAGGTTACTAGCCATTAGATTTAACAGCTAGCCAATAAAAAATACCTGTATGACAGACGTAAAATATATATAATTAATCATTTTCCACAAGCAATAGGAAAAAGGCAGCGAAATAATGATGTAGGCAGATGCCATGAGTATTTCTGTGAAAAGGGGGCTACCAGGTTGTACAATATACATTAAACCAAAGCGACAAGCACACACTTTTCCTATACAAAAGTATCATAATGACACTGCTTTCACACTTACTAAAGTGTAAATAAGTGGCGTCGTCAACTTAGCTTAAGATCCCAGGGCCCCCAGACCTATGTCATTTTAGCAAAGCTGAAATATTATTTTAAGGTAGGAGGCGTGTACATTAAGTTGGCGCTTATTCTAAAAGGGCTCCACTTTCAAGTTAGTTTCAAGTCAAGTATGCCTATAGTATTAACTACACATTAGACTATTATATTAATTCTCAAAATTTCAGCTTTGCTAAAATGACGTAGGTCTGGTGACCCTGGGATCTCAGTCTATATAGTTACTATAGCATAAGAAACTTCAATGTCAAAAGTATTGTAATATAAATGGAGCAGTGGAAATAATATTTTTTTAAGTGTCATTCATACGAGTTTAGCCACTTGTACGTAATTAGCGATGGTGCCAATTGTGCATTGAATGAACACTCGAGCTTACTACGCTGGGTGGGTATTCTTATTGGCGAAAAAAAAAGGAAAAGAAAGAAAAAAAATATCCCACATGGAAGCTTTATTTTTGCGAACTACACTGATGGAACCTAGAGTAAAGACTCTGTCCCCCACTTTTGAGTGGCGGAACTTAACGCTGCTCTTTGCCTCGACACCAGAGCGTAGATATGGAAATATAAACATAAATAAATATTACACTTTCTCGAATGGGGATCGAACACACAACCGTCACGTTAGTCCACCCTTGTTCCGCTGCGCCTCGACGTGACGGCTTCACATTACAGTTCAGTACAAACTAGATAAATTACTAGTTTCACTACGAGACTAGTAAGTTAGATATAAGCCACATAGTATGCAGCTTTATATATCGGTGTGATACAATTAATTATTATTTATGAATTAATTTGTATTTTAAATAAATATATTTTTTTTATTACAAGTACCTATAAAAATTAAACAATGAAGTGATATACCAAAAAAAACTAACTGGTTAATAAAAAAATTGCACAGATTAAATTCGTATCGCCATTTTAAATAACATGCAGTGACAGTTACAGCTTAATAAGTTACCTTACATTTACTTATACCGGTTTACAGCAACGCCAGGAAATAGCTCGTTGTAGACCATAATTACTGAGTTAAAGTTATTTAATTTGACAACCATAAAAAAAATATTTTTTACACAAAAACTGTCTAGATTAGATTTCCTATACCTTGTCAAATAACGATTCTTTCTTTATTAAATCGTTTAATTAAATATGTTTTATTAATATAATGTTATTTTTAAATAAAGCTATTAACTTTGATCTCAATGCTCTATATTAATATTTTATACGGAAGCAAAGATACTATGGTATCGTTTCCTATCCAACTGTCACCAGCTTCGTTTCTTTGAAGTCCGTTTAAAAACTGTAAAAGTATTTTTCTGTACAATTTTCGTCATTTATGGAAATGAAGAATGAACTTAATTAGTAGATGTTAAATTCGACATATGATTTCAATAATTTCATATTAAACGAATGCTGTATGTTACCAATATATTGTATAAAATATACACTGCAAACATGAATAGTTTTTAAATAAAAATTAGGAATAAATGTAGCCGACATTATAAGACAAAAATAAATACATTTTAAGCTTATTTATATAAAAGAAAATTAAGTAGGTACTTTCAAGCGAATTTAATAAAATAATTGCATTTTAAACTGTGGGTCTCATAACCAGACTATAATACAAAGCAATTTACCCAATAAGAGATTAACTGTCCGCAGCTGTTCCAAATAGAAATTCTTCACTTCGTTGGTCGTTGACGAACGGCCGAAATGAGTCACGTCCGTGGGTCCTGGCTGCTTTCAAACATTTATGCTATACTATGATATATTTTACTATCTATTATAGCAGCGGTAGGCAGAGGGAGTCTAGTGTTGGGACACTCCGCTCTCCACTTTCCGTGTTGAATGAGATTACAAAGTATAATACACTCTTAGAATATAGTTATTATACAACGATACAAAATAGCAAAAAACAATGTCATTTGTAATTTTTGCCTGTTATTTATTGCTATTACAACACCTGTTTGTGACAGTTGCCAGTTGCAGGTTTTAATAATTTTGTGAAATATATTAATGTCACTGTCTTTTTTAATAACCTTTAATTGCATAAGTTTAAGTTAAACGTAACTCATTATAAACAAAGTGCAATAACCGTTAAAAGGTAAAGTATATTATTAATATAAAGTATATTAAATAGTATTTAAAAAGTTTATATTTTGCTGGTATATAAAATAATAAATTAAAACAACCACATTTCCTTTCTCCAATGGTTTATTATTAAAATGGAGAAAATCAACATCAAAGAACAAGTACGTACAAAATAACGACAATAGACGATATAATGTTTACTGGCCAGCATATTAAAACTGTAACCGCCTAAGAATAAAAGACTAGAGGAAAATAATTTTCTTTTCCCAGACGGGACAACTCACACCATTGTGAAAGGATTTGAAAGACCCTTTTCATGGGGACTATTAAATTCTTTTTTCCTCCATAAAGGCCTTTAGAGTCTTTTATTTTCAGATGATATATTTTTTTCACGGCAACTAGTCAACTATTGCGTTGTCCAATTTTTCAGTATCATGGAACCATTATATTTAATATTAAAATTTCTATTCAAGCTATGAAGTCATAAAAAATAGTATGCAACTCTAAATACTTTGTACATTTTTTTAACATCACGCTGTATCCCGCAGAGCAAAGTAGGCAGAGGGAACCTGGGAACCTAGTGTCCAGACATCCTTTTGCCACAAAGAGCTTCCTTCACCACATTCCGCCAAATACTGAAGGCTTTGCATGTTATATGGCGGAACTCAACGCCACGTTTTGCCTCTCTATATTACTCGTTACTATTTTTTTACATGACATACTTAAATGGATCCATCTATACTTAAAAACATTAATATACTTCTTAAACATAAACACTCGAGTTACCCCATAAAAAAAAGCGAAATAGGGAACCTAAACCAACGATATTTGGAGAGTAAATAACACAAATAGCAAAATACTGTGTACAAAACCCTTATCGAATATCCGAATATACACTGCGTAATATTCGAACAGTATATTCAATTGGTAATCGCGTGAACAAACCAACGTTCGGAATACATTGCTGAAAGAACAAGAGACATCGGAAGTAACATTTTAAATATCCTTCAATGGAAATATTTCACTATTTTCAATTTGCGTACATATTGCCCTTGAATATGCCATTGTTAGCAATACATTGCTGAGAGAACAAGAGACATCGGAAGTAATATTTTAGACAATCTTCAATGGTGATATTTCACTGTTTTCAATTTGCGTACATGTTGTTTGAAATCCTTAAACCACTTCTGTATTCAGGGCACACGGCGTAGCATAAATATCCCTGTCGTCCTCATTACAATAACTTGGTAAGAGAATGGACGTCCCCGTGGAGAGGCACGGAAGACATCCTATGGGATCTGGTTACTTAGCTAATGGATTTTTTTTTCATATTTAAATATTTTTAATAATTATCTATCTCTTATTATTTTGTTTAAATTTTTATTAAAAATTGTTAAAAACACTGTTTGAAGTTAAATAACGTGTTTTAATTGAATATTGCTTATGAGATTAAGTATTCGTATGACTTTTTGTTGTTAGTAAAAAAGTAAGTAAGTGATCTTCAAGACAGGACAGGTTGTACTTAAAGACAAGCAATGTTATAAAAATGGAAGAAATCCTTAGTTGTAAGGTACCTTACATTCTATCTATCATTTCTGTATGCATGCTTGCACAATAAAACAAAAGACAAGAAGTCCTAGTGGTGCAAGGGTACAAGCCTGTGCCTGTAACGTGACGATTGTGGATTTGAGTACCACTTAGGGGAATGAATTATTATTTATTCATATTTTCATTTCTTCGCTCTAGTACCAAAACAAAACAGCGACGTTAAGTTCCGCCGTTCAACACGCAATTCCTCTGAGATTCGGTGAAAAACGAGGAACCGAGTGTCTTAAAACTAGCTCCCCTCTGTATACCCCGTTCAGTTACGATTCAGATACGCAAAACAATTAAAATAACAAAAAAATGTGGAAAAGATTGTCACAACAATAAACCAATTTTTCACAACAATTGAAACAAAAACATATCCAAAAGTCCCCACTGCCCACCATCAAAATCGGTAAACGCGTTGGAAAGTCGAGTGCATCAGAAAGGGCACGGTCTGGCGAGCACGACGCGTACGAACGTGTGGCAGATACCAAGCGACCCCGGGAGCGCGCTGGCCGGGCGGAACAGCTCGTGCGTGCCCGTTTGTTATGCTAATTGTACGTGACGCATACCTGCCTACCTGGGGTAGGTAGTGGGTACATATCCGCGTCGCGTCATTAAAGTTTTACATTTGAAATGCTATTGTCAAAATAATGTGTTAATTTCTATGTAATTTGCTAGATAATTAAGGAAAAAAATCTTAAAAATCGGAATTTTGATTCGTTTCATCGAGGCTAGTTGTGAGTTCTATCCCAAGTCGAGCAAATGAAATATTTATTTCAATTATATTTTCATTTCTTAGCTCTGGTGTCGAAGTAAAGCGCGGCGTTCAGTTCCTCCACTCAATACGCTGGAGGCATTCTCCAAAATTTGGTGCAAAATGGGAAACAAAGTGTCTTAACACTAGGTTTCTTCTGCCTACCCTGTGAACTCTGTGATTGAAGCTAATTCGTTTGTTTGGGTGTTGATAATTTGAGGGTTTCATCAACAATACGTGTGTATGTTACGAGTTAAGTAACGAAATAACGGTAGTAAAGTTCATATAAGCAGAATGGTGTAAATTAATTTTTATTACTACGCTATCTAGGTCACTCTAATTTTACTACTTTTAACATAAGCTTGTTATTGCTATTACAAAAATGTAATAGTTATTTGTTAATAGTTTATACATATATGATCATAAAATACTAACTACTACTACTACTAAAAATGTTTACCAAGAAAATTGCAGCTTTATACAATATCTTTTGTATTTATTTATTTTGTATGAAATGTATTATTTAAAAATACAGTTTTTAACATATTAAAGTACGTAACATGCACTTTACACCTTTTGACCTGTTTTTGAGCACTTAGTGGGTATAATATAAAATCTTTAACCTTATTCTTATTTAAGAAAAGAAGTCTTTAATAATATTAATCTAAAAACAAATATGTAATATTGTACATGTAATTACGTTACAAAACCATACGTTTACATAGTAAATTACATTAAGATTTATTACAGGATCGAAAAACACAAACAAGTAAATCCACGAGTGAAAGTTCGAACGTATCTCTAGCGCGGCGCCATGATTACGGGTTCTGCAAACAGTTTTTATGCTACCACGCATTAACACATATAGATAAAAGCATACGGTATTTTAGACCTTATAGTAATGATTTTAGGGTTCAAAATACTTAATTTTTGATGAATCAACTAATGCAGCTTGCAACGGACCCTTAATGATTATCACTATTTTCTACCGACCTAATAGGCACGTGTAATGACGTTCATCATGCTCTATTGCTTTTTATCTATATGAAGGCGTATTTTAATTTAAATAGTCCTAACTTTGCGTTTATATTTCAAAAAATACCGGTATTGTAATATAAGAAACTAGGGTGCAAATCGCAGCTTTGCCTATGGCTTTGTGTGGTCTACTTAAAAATGGCTATATGTTCTTTACGAGAACGATTGCATTAATTTGATATTCTAGGCTTTGCTTTAGTATATATTATACACATAAGCACTTATTTGATTTTCTCTATACTCTACTCTACTACTATAAAATCCGTTGCGTAGCATAAAAAATCTAACCGTATCTCGAGAAGCGACTATATCTTACTATGTAATAATAGAGAAGAATCAGAACACATGTTAAATATTTTTAATAATAATTAATGTTTTACTAAAGAACTAAGGAATTAATATAATACTATTTAAGTTTAAATGTTCGTATTTTAATAATATTTCGAAACAGAATCTATGAACGTATTTAAACTATATACGTAGATAATTATGGGCGAGCATCCTTGACTGGTTCTTCAATGCTAGGTGAATAATAAATATGCTGAGAACACCCATTGTTACCTTTTAAGTAAGCTTAAAGTTTTTTAGAATAACAGAGATACTTAGAAATATAATGTTAAATAATAAATTCTAGAAGCTTTGATAGGTCTATAGCTGTGGGGAAGTTAATATTTAATGCATTTGGATTTAATGTTAATTGCTCAGATATAAATGAGCATATCACAAACGATGGCGTACAGCCAAACGAGGGGCGATACTGTCAGCGTTGATTACGAGGAGTCACGGCGATAAAGCCAGGCTGTAATAAAAACGCAAGGATTCAGATTATTGGACATCGTCTTATCGAGCAACTAACTTCACCCCAAATTAAGTGGAGGAGAATTATGGAGAAACTTTCTACTAGCCACAAATAAAGATAATGATGATTAGATAAATAGGCCACCAGTCTAAGCTGTAGTAAACTATTGACCAATAAGAAATTTACGTAACTTAGTATAACAATGAATCATTGCGAACTAGATTTTCCGCTAAAACACAGATAACAAATATGGCCAAAATTTACAATAGAAAGTGACATAAATAAGAACTTCACCGTTTACTCTCATTTCAGCAAAAAAAGTAATTAAAGCTCTCATAAGTACTTAAAAGGAAATGTTTGTTGAAATAAAATTCAATCTTTATTAGACCCTCAAACCAATGTTTGTTAAACGTTGTGAGCTAATAAAAGTAATATTACGGGAGCGGGATCCACCGAACAAGAGGAAATGAAAGCGACGAGAGAATGAAATTGGAAAACTTGTTACAAAATTACTTGAGATGAAAAAGAAAATAAATAAGGCCTAGTATAAGTTGGGAGCAACGCGCTTCGCTTAGCTACTTTTATGTACCTGGATATGGTTTTTACCTCGTATCCATTTTATCACGGACTTAACGTTATTCTCATTCTATTTTCTTACGAAGATGTTTGCCTTACGAACTTTTTTCGATCTTATTTATATATTAGACCATATCTTATTTAAACAAATGTCATTTACATAATTAAATCGATAAAATATTTCATAATAAAATACCATTCGAAAACAGTATTTTAAATGAGATCTCGAGCTTACCTCTTACTCCAGTTTCCGATCTCAGCGTAGCGACGGCCGTTAGTGCATCCGCTTCTCCTCACTTCATTTCCTTTGAGCGTCTGAACTGAGTTCCCGTTGGGCGTTAATATTCCGTTGAAAGCACTGTTATTGTTCCGTTCCCGGTTTCTAGGGAAAGTTCCAGTGCCCGAACGAAATGTCCCAAGTTGTGGTGTCGGCTCATCAGCAAACTGCTGAAGAGGAAGGGTTACATTTCCACTCCAACTCTTGCGATTCACAGAGAAAGTTTTAAATGTCCTATTGCCGTTCGTCGGCGATGGAGTTGCGCCGCAGAAACTGCTCCGGTTATGACTGTTCTTTATGAATGCACTATTCTGTAATGCGATTTGAGGCTTAATGGGCACCAATGGGGACGCCTGGTCAATAGACATCTTACTTTTATATTCAAAGTAGATTGAAACTACTTTTCTCTATCTACATTTTCGTCTGCAAAGAAGGGAAATTGAATTTTAAAACGGTTTCACGAAACACGTACTTGCCTCAATGAAATCACCAAAAAATGCAATTTGCTCACACAAAAACTTAGATTGTAAACGTGATACAACTTAATAGAGAATCACCGTTGAACATCGAGCCACAATAACACCTGAATATAACATGTTTCTATAGTCCAGATATGATTCGGAATGACAATAGACAAATGGAACTTTGAACGAAAATATATTAAACATTAAATGACTCGGTCCAATTAAGGTTAATCGAGAGGTATTTGGTGTTAACAAATGGCAGAGACATTTCGTTGTACTATGGCATAATATTAGAAAGTCTGAGAACTATAACTTAGACATTTAAAATTGAATACGGTGGTTTTGGGCAGTCCCCCTTAACTAAGAATATGTTTAAAAAAATTGTTCAATAATATTTTATTATATTAATAACATAAGAAAAGTTATACCAACATAGTAAAATGTAGTTAGATTTTATAATGACAGGATGTAGTAATAGCAACAAGGTATGGCAAATTGTCAACAGTGACGCTCACTTACCGCTAAGTATAAATTACGACTTCCTTTAAGTCTATATCAAAAAACCTTTTAATAGTACCGACTTCATTTATAATATCTTAATGATACGTTATACTGTAACGCGACGGCTGTGGGTTCGATTCCCACTCGAGGAAGTGAAATATTTATTTACGTTTATATTTCCATTTCTTCACTCTGGTGTCGAAGCAAATCGGGACGTTGAGTTCTGCCCCTCAACACGCAATGCCTCCAGAATGCAGAAAGTGGGGAACGGTGTGTCTTTCCACTAGGTTCCCTCTGCCTACCTTGCTGTGTGCGGGATACAGTGTGAAGCTGTTTTTTTTGATACGTTGTATACCTACGATTAAACAATTTTTGTGGAGCGGTTTTATTTAGCTCGCCCCGTTTGTTTGTTTATAATAACATTCAGATTGTATCTATATATCATTTGTCGTTCTTAAGTGTGTTTAGTCTTAATATTTTTTATGTTAACTTGTTTTGTGCATCAAAACTTTAACTCGGAAATGGTCTAAGAGCCTTAAACATAAGAATATTAATAGTTCAATATAATTGGTTTGTTTTTATAAATATAGTGTACTAGCAGCCCGCCCGTGGGTTCGTCTGCGTGAACTACGTTATTATTAATTTCTGTCTCCATAAGTACCTACGTCCTATAAGTGCAACGTCCATGCAAAATGTGAGACTCCTAGCATTTGTAGTAACGAAGTTTCGTACAAATTATCAACTTGAAAACCAACTCGTTAGGAGTTGAATATTGTAAATTCCCTTCTTATTAAGCAAATGCGTCCTATCAGTAACGCCCATACGAAATTTAAGACTCCTGGCACTTGTAATAACGAAATTTCATAAAAACTATTTATCCCAAAAGTACACGTTTAGGGGTTGAATTTAACAAGATGAAATCTTAATTAGCATCTACGTCCTAAAAAGTAAAGTAAAGTCCTCCCTGTGCAAAATTTGAGACTTCTAGCACTTGTAGTAGCGAAGTTTCATACAAACTATTAACCCGGAAACACCCCCTTAGGAGTCGAATATTGCAAATTCCCGTCTTAGCGAGCACCTTGGTCTTAAAAATAACCCCCGTGCAAAATTTGAAAGTCCTATAACTTGTAGTTTCTGAGATTTCGTGATGAGTGAGTGAGTGACCTTTCGATATTATATATATACTACCGACCATCTTGCGGCTTCGCTCGCTTTTTAACTACTGGATTATTCATATAATTTATGTTTGCGAAGCACTTAAGATAATGTGAAAATTAATTAAACCCTAATGCAACCCGCATTTTCGTAGTTTCAATAAGGATTTTCCAATTGTTTTACACAGCAAGGTTTTTGTAGAAGGTACCGTAATTTTAAATCTGTGCTACTAATCTTTTCAAGTACTTATTAAAATATATTTAAATGACTATTTTTAGATAATTAAATTACTATTTTTAAACGGAAGAAATTATGAACAAAAACCTACCTACTAATAACTACTACAAAAAATATGAAACCAAATATATCGCGCTGAAATAATACATTCCAATTATCCAATACGTGCAAACGCATCTAAATCTTCGTTGCTATGCCTATATAGCGGACGGGTTTTTTTTTTCGAACTTGTAGTTAATGCTGAAGAGGGTATCCTGGCCCTGATGAAAAGCAAGCACTACGTGGCTGCCTGTGAGGAAAATTAAATAGAATGCATCGGCCGGGAATCGAACCCGGGCCGCCCGCGTGGCAGGCCAGCATTCTACCACTGAACCACCGATAAGTAAGTGTAAGGCAGGCGGACGCGCTTGTATAAGCAAAACGTCGCGGGACGCGCAGGGACGCGTGGCGAGTGGCGAGCCGTTTCGCAGCAAGGATTTTTTGATATTGTAACAACTTCTAAAGTACTTATTAAAATGATAAACAGTATAAACAGTTTTGATCTACATTAAATGGCCAAGGTAACTAATATACTTATTTATATGCCGAGAGTAAGGGATAAGTGAAACATAACTCGATACAGCTGATGTGTAAACGGCGTGATGTGTCAACAATTAAATGCGTTTTTCTCTAAAACTATTCGCAATTTTGAAATAGTGTAAAAATTAAATTTTATCTTCGTTTAACGTAGAAAGTTAATAAAGTATTTTAAAGGATTAGGATTAATACCATTATGGAAAAATATCCCTCACAATAAAAAATATATTGAAATTATTATTTTTTGACAGAAATATGATCACTACACGTTATTCTTAAAAGATACGAATATGCTGTATCTGACTTTTTTGTAGAACTTATTAAGAGGAACAATATTCCAGTACATTATTTTCATGTAGTACTTACCATTAAATCAGCGCATGCGCGAAAGTGTATCAACGGGTAGGACTTTATACACATTTATCTTATTTATGTTAACTTACATAAGAATGTACAAATAATAAACTATATATGAACCTTTCCTGAGAAAAACTCGACTTAATGGTGAAAACCACATCAAAATCCGTTGGGTTAGAAGACGAAGAGTTAGAAAGTTCAGACAGACACGAAAAGCGACTTTGTTTTATAAGATATAGGATAGGATATATAGATATATACGTATAGGCTATATGTTTATATGTGTATATGTATCTATTTATGTATTTACTCTTTATGATTTTTTTTTAAATTTCTTAGTATTCTTCTCTATTGATAACTGTACTGTACTCTCTTCCCGCTGTTTGACAGTCATCCACTTCCATTGGTTGGCTGGAAGAGATTTTATTTTAGAAATAAGCCCACCTTTGCTAACTAAACTTTTAATTTTGTATTTCTTATGTGTTTTCATGTGCAATAAAGAATATGTATAATATAAATATAGTTAAGGAGCAAGTTTAACAAATTACATGTAATATTAGGGCAAATTTAGGCGCTGAAGACCGTGCGAAGTGGAGTAGGTTGAGTGGGAAGGCAGATCCTAGCAAAAGCTGAAATTAGGAAGAAGATAGGAAAGAAGGAAGTGATAGGGCATATTTATTTCTCAAGAACCCAAAACAGCCGTTTCATCCTAACATTACTCAATATTTACCCGATACCTCTTCAATACAACAAACACGATGACTTTCACATTTGGTATGTTTTGCTCAGTTTTTTTTGCAGTTCTTATATGGTCAAACAATATCAACGAGATAGGTTGACCTACTGCGGCGCGGACATGGGCGATTTGAGTGCCGGCGATCAGTCGTTACCATCTTGACGCTTACGTAAGCATTGTGTAAGGTGGTATAACTGCTTGCATAACAACTTATTTCAAGCTATTCGGCATCCATCAAAGTCATCAGAAATAATCTCTAATTTTATTTACATTTACAATATAGGGAGTTGGCTTCGGATTGAAGGAAAAGCTGCCTCAAAAATAAATCAGCTTTTCGCTGTATCCCGCACACAGCAGGATAGGGTGCTAACACACTACGTTCCTCATTTTCCGCCGCATTTTTCGTGAACGGAACTCAATTCAGGGCCTTTGTGCTAGTGCGAAAAAATGCAAATATTAATAAATAATTTTTTTTTTCGTGAGTGGACATCGAACCTATAACCGTCGCGTTACAGTCAAACCCTGGTGCCCCTGAGCCATGTCAGCCTTTACACAGAAAAGGTACCCTTTTAGTGACAAAATTAATGAAGCAACTAATCAAAAGAACTAATATTTGAAGAGTACCCATTATTAATTTAAAATTATGAAAAAGAAAACAAACATTTTCATTTTAGCTTTCCCTCTAGTCTTTGTGCATTTATAACAGCTTTTTTCATCTATGCTAAAATGCGCTACGTTCGTAGACGTCCCATTTGCATGAACCATTTCTTCAAGTATCATCTTTTGCAAGCGTGAATATTCTAAGAGGCGAAAGAGCATATACTCGACTACTAGCTGAGCTGCTGAGGCTGCATATTATAATTAGACAAAGTATGAATTCAGCTCTAAATAGAAAATATGATTTTAATAATAAATTATTTTAAGATTGCCTTTTTATTCACCTCCCATATTTTGCGAAAAGACGAACGAACCTAGTCACTATTCTATTTTCTAAATCGTTTAAGTCTATTTATATCAATTTCAAATATAACAATTTTATTCAAAATAAAAAGTTACTACATGCTTAATTTCTTTAAACGTCAAATAATTTACAACCGGTTCATTAAAGTTAAAGCCTCAAACTTGAGAAGAACAGGTGCAAAAAACTCAACAGATTTTTTTAAGTCAATAATTTACAGATTCACAATTATTTCAGAGACAATTATCTATACCCATTAAAATAGACAAGGCATGTTATTATTTATTATGGTGTGGTATGTTATTATTTATTAAATCATTAATTCCATAACCTCTAACCCAGAAACGTCTTTTCACAACCTTTTAAAATATATATTGATAACGCTTTTTCTGAGATAATATTGTAAAAGAGTACACATTGTCCCTTAAAAGAATTACGAATTCGATGCAGATACGCTACAAGCACGGTATTTTTAAGTCTATTTCTAATAATACTTATTATATGTACATCACATATTTTGGTAAGCATATTAATATATTTTTTAACAATATCAATATATATTTTTTTCCCTTAATATTAATTAATTCCACAGAAGCTGCCATAACTATTATGTTTTGTGCCTTATACAAATAAAATATTGCAATAATATTTTTCTTAAATATTTGGTAATTATTATAAGTAGGCACTAACTAACAGACATGAAAGATTTTTAAAATCCGCAAAAGAAACTTGTTAATATTCAAAATTTAAAGGTGTGTAAAGTCGCAAAAAATGCATTCTCAAACATCTGCCGATCGATTTATGTATGCAAGCAGGTGCCTCATACAATATCCTTTTTATTACGTATTCAGTAAAAAATCGTAGGGTTCAATACATACCAAGTTGATTTTGTTTCTAATATTATGTTAAAACAAAAAAAAAACAAATTTAAATATTACTAAATTTGATAACTTATATAAGTTTTTAAATAATATATAATAATTATTAGCATATTTTAAAGCATAAAATATTCAAAAAAGAAATATAAGTTTTAAATAATGTTCATTCGCCTGTTTGATTTTATAGTGTAAACAGCAAAATTCTTATGATACATCCTGCCGTTATCAACTTCTTGCGCATTTTAAAATTTTAGTTAGATATATGTAATTGGGAAGATATAGTACTATGTAAATTTATAAACATCACAGTCACTTCGACTGCGCCTTGTTTAAAACGAACGAGCATAAAATTTTTATAATAAAATATTATTAGTCTTATCTTTTTTTAGCTTAACACTGTATTCCGCACGTAGCAAGGTAGGCAGGAGGAACTTGAGAACTTAAGAGTTAAGACACTCTGCTCCTAACTACGTACTTAATACTAACGTCACATTAGGCCTAGAAAAGTCACAAATCATATAAACAGCATAACTGATTTGATATTCAGGAGAAACAAGCCACTTGATATTACACCATTCTGACAACTATATAGGAGCAGAAAAACACTTTACCTAAATGTAGAATATTAAATGAGGGACTAGAGGAGACGATTTATATTCAAGACGCGCCTCACACAAGAAGGCAAAAGCCACAATATGTCTCTGAACATCCGATTCTTGTCCAATATTTCTATTATTGATACCAGTTACATCGTAAAGTTGGTTTATTGGATCATTTAGAAGATTCACGACTTCACGGAGTGTCTTATCAGTTTTCAGGTAAATTATGACAGACATAATTGAAACTTGAAAAGAGAGAGAGAGAGAGACTTTGAAAAGAGCAAAGGTTAAATTTCTTGCCTGCTCTTCTCAGCAGAACTGCCTTCCGAACCGGTGGTAGCTTTCTGCTCATATGTTCATGCGACGATTCAAAAGTGCTTATAACAGTCTATTTGAATAAAGGATATTTTTAATTTGGATTTGAATGGGTTATATTTAATATGCATAGGATTTTATCAATTTAAGCTTTTTCAAGTAGCCGTTACGTAGATTACGTTCGGATCAGATGCGGGTGACAGGGACGATGGAGAGATTGATGACGCTGCGAATAGATATTATGATTGATGGGAAAAATCAATTGTCCATTAGGAGGTAAATAGTTTGCAATGTTCTTATCATTTTTATTTTAGAGGCCAGTCAGACGCAGAAGCACAAGCGTGACTGTGAAATCGACTGGTTGTAGCTTCAATCCTCATTGGAGGAGATGCAATATTTATTTGAGTAAATTTATATTTCCATTTCTTCGTTTTCGTTTCGGTGTCGAGGCAAAGCGCAGCGTTGAGTTTCGTCACGCAACACGCAATTACACCAGAATTCGACGGAAAGTGGGGAACGGAGTGTCGTAACACTAGGTTCCCTCTGACTACCATGCGGTGTGCGGGATACAGCATGAATCTGATTTATTCTTATTATTTTTAATTTTAGCCGTAAGTAATTAAATGTTAAAAAGCTGATTCGATTGATATAAAATAAGTATTATATGAATAAAACATATTTAAAAATAACAGGAACGCACTGTCGAAACTCATCCAACTCATTAATATTGTAGGACTCCAAAATTGGATGAAGCGATCGTTCTCAGAATTCGGATCCATCGAGTCTCAAGTAGCTATGAAGTCAACCGCTGCGTGCAGTATATGGGGACGGTCAGAACAATGGGCGCCGTTGTGTTTTCCGGGCCGACTCTAACAGTGCATATTGGCGAATGTGCCGCTACATGCACGATGGCAACCCATTAAGAAGACAACTCAGAATTGTAATTAACCAAAGTACCTATTCACATTTTTTTATTAAGACCAGACACCCAGAGAACAGGGCGCCAACGCTACAGTCTCTACATACCTCTTCCACCTCGCCCACTGTCATGAACCTCTTCATACACTTAATTAGTTGTTTTTCGACGATCTTATTGATTTTTAAGTAAATATAGTAAACAATATGAGGCTTCAATTGAGGAGCTATAGGCTATAGGCCATCGATTATATAGTCATGGCATTTCGTAACCACAATCAGACGCATTCCATCGCGGCCGGAGCAACGCCCTTCAGGATGGACCTGTGCCGTTTGCTGATTAGGGTGAAGATTCAAATACAAGTATGTATCGAGCATATCGTTAAGGTAAGCTCAAAATCTGTTAATTATGAACTTTGGCGATAAGAAACGTTATCTAATGCCGACGACAATGAAAGAAAACCTAAGTTATTTATTTTCCATACATATTAAATATCACTATTATTTTTACACCGCACTATGCCCGCTCTTTCCAATTGATTGCTACAATTCGGTTGCCTAAAACAAATCACTTTTTACTAATAGTTAATACAGCCACCTTTTCACATTTAATAATCTTATAAGCTCTTGTGGATTATATGTATATGAATTAAAGAGGTTTTCTTTGAACTTCAATTATTCCATAACATAAAAGTAAAGTCTAAATGGAATAATGTCATCTCAGAAGTCATACAAATAGACCGATACCTGTTGCAAAACTATTAACAACACGTGCAAAAACTAGGCCGCTTGGGCAATACCGGTAACCAGTAACTTATTAAAGATTGTTGCCCTCACTGCTTAATGCAACTAAAATAACTATCTTGAGCGCGTCTGTCTAACGGTTCATACATTCTATGCCCGCATTGTTTTTGCCAATGTCCATTAAGAAAACGAACAATGGGATTGCATTTACAAATTAAATAACTTAGAACAGAATACTAAGTTATAGGAACTTCGTATTATAAGAATAACACAATTATAAATCCTGAAAGATATATTTTAAAAAATTACTGGACATCAGCGAAACGTTGATAAGCATTTGTGTTCGGAATTAAAGAGATATTTATATAGGCTTTATAAAATGAAGAATAATATATTGTTAATATGAAATACGTTGTAAAATATAGTAAATCCAAAACATGACAGGGGAAGGCCCATGTCAACGACCGAAGTACAATGGGTGCAAGAATAGTTCAAAAAAGGGGTCCTTGTGCCTTTATTGTCCCCAATTATGGGTCTAATGGTGAACCAGATACTTTCGATATTGTGCTATTATGCAAGTGACGCGTGCCCCATTCCTAATCCTCTACAAACTAGTTTTGATACAAAAAACCCAAGCTTATATAATTTCAAATTGTAACGGAAGACGCTTAAATTGAATTTAGCTAGAGTAGAATTATTATTACATTTCAAGCTTTGATTTGAGTTATATTTATCCGTTACTATTTATTGTTCTTATGATAATAAATGGTGTAAATATTTGGTTATTATGCAAACATAATATTAAATTATAAACCATTTTGTTAAAAGATTATTATTATTGAATTAACACTGTAATTATGTAAGTACGAAATTTTAAAATAATGATCTCTCTACAATTTATTTAAGCAATATGTGTATTAAAAAAATCAATGCAATACAAACAAAACAATATAGATACGACATACTGCTAACTGCCTTTGAAATAGTTGATCTATCAAAATTATTTAATCCAAGAGCAGAAATAACAAATAAATATATATAAACAATATGTTTAAATATAAGAATAGAACGTAAAATAATGGTGTGCATGTGATAACACAAATCCTTACGTACCAAATCAAATTTGTAACTTATTAAGCCTACCTCGCTGCTCTAAGGGCTCGGTAAACCAGAGGCTGGGGAATATACGATCAATTTCAAAGGACCCCTCGCTACAAATTCAAATCCCTCCTTTGTCTTTTGAATTTCATGTGAATAGTTTAAAAAGTAGTCCTTCCCTTGTTATGTATGTCTCGATCAATAAATAATATAGTAAATAATTGGGGATAGCTATCTGAATTGATAATATTTTTCCAAATTTAACAAAAAACATTTAAAACGCTTTTTATGTTGTAATATATTTAAAATAACGTATAACTAAAAGCTATAAAAAAACTATTTTTAAGTAAAAAATATTTAAAAACGACATATTAATACACTTAAACGATTGTGAAATATAAACTACTCATGAGTACGTAAAAGGTAAACAATTTCCTAACATTATAGGTGTTATATGTGCAATATTCAGTAATCACATGGCCAATGCTTAAACAAGATAAGACTTATCAGTTCCGATAAAGCAATTGTGTTTGGTGATATCATTACAGACAATAAAAAGGAAAATTAAAAGAGTATAAATAACTAAAAAAAAAAGCGATCAAAACTTACTAGCAACTAAAATCCAAGCTCACTACCTAGTTAAACGAGAGCCGTTAAAGAATCACTCGGCAAAACATAAAAAAAAACACAATACGGTAAAAACTAAAAACAAAACCAAAGCACAAAAACAAATGAACTGGCGATAAAACTGGCAATATTACCGTTTCAAAAACAACTTTTTTTCACTTGCACAAAATCGACGACGATATCAAATTTTCGTTGTGAAATTTGATATGTGTACGGTTGCGACGGCGGCGCGGGAGATGCGCGCGGTACGGCGTCCAGGCGACAACTGACGTTCACCGCCGGCCGGCGTCTCCCACTCGAATACGCATGTCCGGAACTTAGATACGTCAGTTTCCATGTTCATTTCTTTTTTATAATTCATTTAATTATTATTATAGTTATACTAACTAAGATACAATCAATTTGTCTCAAGTCTGAGATCGATCTCGAGATATGCATTTTCATTTATAGCTTAATATAATTTATAAATGAAACGGCATCTTAAGATCGATCTCAGATTTGGGTGCGGTTTATAAATACGGGTTTTAAGAAACAAAACATTAAACACGTGAGTTGCAAGGTCGAATGTGATAATGACATTTGTATTTATACGACCATTATTTACATCGGTGGTATAACAAACATTTGTAAGCTTAAGAAAATACATTTCAAATATTGTGAATTTTTAATATGTTCTAAGTCTCTTATAATAATAAACCAATTTACATAGAAGATTTTATTAAGAAACAATATATTTAATGTATTTAAGTATATTTAATATTTTTTTATTAATTATTTATTTCCCATTTCATTATTTGAATTATATTTTTTATCTGAGCTTTCACCGACACGTCAACATGAAGAAAGTGTATTGTCACAACTAACAATATACAATAGAGGCGCTCCTCTAACAGTTGACCCACACTTTCTTATGAATCGTATGAAATAATAAATTATTCCTTAAAAAAGAACAGACTGTATCATTATACAATATATGAATATAATACATTCAATCTATTGTTATATTGCAAATGATAATGAAATAATAATTGCGCTCGTTATGTACACTTTCTATTTACTTGTATTTTACCGAGTAGGCAGAGGGAACTTGGAAACTTACCATTATGACACTTCGTTCTCATTAAGATACTTCAGTTCCCTATTTTCCGCCGAATTCTTGAGGTATTGCGTGTTGAGTGGCGGAACTGAACGCCGCGTCTTGCCTCGTTACCAGTCAGAGGAAATGAAAATTATTCAATATTTTATAGACGCATATATAAATAAAGTAATAAATACTTTTATTGTTTTAATTCAACGCAATCTTGTGAAAAAAAAACGATTTAAATCATTGTTTTTACAAATGCAAAATATAGATCCCCCGGGACAAATAAAATGTCCACGCGAACAAAGCGCACAACGAATTCATAATTAAAAAGATATCGTCTGGCACCGGCGCTACACACAAACAGATATTAAATATTTAAAACAATTTTAAAGACAAAAGAGTTAACAACGCTATTTATTAAGTATCATTAAAAATTTATAAGCATCTGGAATTTACTATTAACGTTATAACTTTAAGCTTTCAAGCTTATTGTACAATACGTTTTTTTTAACTATTAGTTTAATCAGATATTAAAATAGGGATATTATCAGGATCTTTTTAAGTTCCACGCTGTATCCTTAGCGGGGTAGCCAGAGAGGATGGTACCTGTTCTCTATTCTTTCGCCTCGTTCACTGTTATCAACCACTTCGTACATGACCTCCTGGGGATTTTCAGGCTTTTTACGCGACCTTCCTCCAGTATCATTGACACTGTGTTTTCGAAGGTCAACTGAGGTTGGGAGGTCCAGGGTATGAGAGGTTGAGGGGAGGCTCTACCTCTCATACCGCGAACTTTTATATTATGCAGGTTAAAAAAAGTAGTGCCACAATAAGAAGATACTTTCCTTTCGCATCATAATGGAAAATGGGTAGATGATTTTTAAAATAACTTTTTAAGTAACATTTTGCTTTTGAAAAAACAAATTAAGAACGTTAGTAAATTTCCTACTAGTTTGTTATCCCATTGATAGTAAATGTCTGTCTGTAGATAATTTGACGTTCATTATAAGAATGCCTTCACATGACATTGCGTATTCGTAGGCTTCAAACAAAAGAATAATGCGTTGGCAGTTTAATCACGATTAATAGCTGACATTGAAATAGGCACTAACAAAATACCAAGCTTATAATGCTATTTTTTGAATAGGTTTTTGTAACATGAACTAAATGATTAATACCTGTATTTTCGTTAAATATTTGAATTGGCATTTTATTATGTACCTATATTATAATATTTAAAATTTGTAAATTTATTCAAGAGGCCGTCGTGGCACAGCGGCGATGTGACTCTATAACTCGACGATTGTGGGTTCGATCCCCACTCGAGGAAGTGAAATATTTATTCACGTTTATATTCAAAGCGGGTCGTTGAGTTCTGCCATTCAACACGCAATGACTCCAGAATTCGGCAGAAAGTGGGGCACGGAGTGTCTTAACACTAGGTAACACTATCCTGCTGTGTGGGGGACACAGCGTGAAGTTGAGTTAATAAAAAACGTACGAATTTAATTAATAAAAAACGTACAATATACATAACATTACGTATATATTTTATATAAGCACACAAAAATAAACTAGCATAAAACCTTTTCACACAAATAAGCCAGTCTCATTTGCATCGGCTCTGTAAATAACAGGAATACATCGGAAATGGAATTACAAATCCAACCTGCTGTTTCACCACCAGCTCTCAATTACATACCTACGAGTATAACAGCGGCTTACAATAATATAAATAAAAACGTAGTGAAATATATTCTATATTTTACTTATTTCGTATATATGAGATGTTTACATATAAGTATTTAAATAATTAATTATGAGACCCGTCGTGGCTCTGTGGCACAAGCGTGTAACTGTAAACGCAAGGCTTGTGGATTATATTCCCACTTGGAGAAACGAACTAATATTTATTAATATTTTTATTTCCTCGCTCTGGTAACAAGGCGAAGCGGGCACTCAACACCCAATGGCCCGGAAAGCGGAGTGTCTTAACATAGTGTTAAGACACTCCGTTTTGTCGGAGGACCTAGTGGTCCTCTACCCTTCTAAATGCGGGATACAGCGTGAAGTTGCAAAATGTATTTAATATATGCCTAATATATTAGTTAGACATGGATATTACAAAAGGATGGTAAATTTATCATATGGTTATAACTAATAAATGGTTACTATACCACATTATATACTTAATTAACATTACCTTTTTAGCACTAATAAAAAAGAAAACACTCCCCAGGCATAAGCCTTACATATCCTCTTTTAATATTTCTTAGGCAATTATTTTTATTATATATACTTCATGTTTTTACGACGGACACTTTTATATTTGAATTACACAGCAATTTCCCGAAATGTATGTCGCTCAGAAATTATCATAAACTGCCGCCATTATGTCATAAAGCGATAAATATGTTATAAAACCATAAACGAGGGTAGCAAACCATCTCATAAATTGTACAAAATTGGCCCACTTTGGAACAACTATCGTTACCCAGTGTTGCCAGTGTTGTAAAAATGACACTACATTTTATATAACGGAAAAAATGTTCTCTCGTGGTTGTAAAAGACAACTGAAATGGGACCTACCCATTTCGTATGAGAAACACATAGCTAATACAGTTTTACAGGTTTTCTTTTCTAATATAGTACTTATATTTCATATTTTAACATTTTGTATAGGCCTCAAATTATAAAAATATTAATATTTTTATGCTTCTTGATCCCATCCCTTAACTTTCTCCTTGACACGCCTCAACTTCATCATTAATATAATTTATATAGATATTTTAGTTTCTAAGGGCTTAATCTATCCATAATAATTAATCCTTTCGTTTATATTACGCACATACTTGTAGGGTATATGAAAAATATTTTTATATCAATAGACTTTTGCAAGCTCTTTTGAACCGTAGAATGAACATAAACCCACCAGCTCTGCAAACAGTGACAAAACTACTACGAAAAGAGAAAAGCATAAAAAAATTAGACAACGTTAAAATAAGATATTTCTTCACATATGAAAATAAATGCTATATGTATGAAATTTATAATGTAATCACATTTCTACTGTACAAGGAATTTTAAAGCTACCTTTTGGTTAGCCTATTTAACGTTTTTGTCAAACAAAGCTCGGTAGACTTATTTGCTTTTAAGCGTAAGGGTCCGACTCTGTTCCGGACTCATTTACACGGTCAAGAATTTGTTCCGGTCAAAGGGTTTGTTTTGATTCAAATAAACTTCCAACGTACTAGGTAAGTTTTTGAAAAGGCATAAATAAATTATTACTAAACAAATATTACTGAGGGCGTCTTGGCGCAGGGGCACAAGATTCGATTCCCACTCGAGGTAAGAAATATTTATTTCCGCTACTAAACAATACCTCCAGAATTCGGCGGAAAATGGGGAGTGTCTTGACACTAGGTTCCCTCTGCCAACAATGCAGTGTGTGGGAAACAGCGTGAAGTTGATTTGTTTTTTTTTAAACGCCACCCCCCCCCTAATAATTATATTAGAAAAGTCGTTGAATAAGATTATAACTTCTGTGTTAAGCTAATGCTAACAATACACATAGAAATAGAAAGTAATTATTATCAAAAAAGTATCGCACTTTCTTCTAACATGGGAAATCTGTTAAAATTAACAGCCCTTTATAATTTAATTTCCTCATAGATTAACGATTGCAATTAAACAGAGGGAGTGTAAATTATTTGTAAGTAGGTACCCATCCCTCCCCCGTCTTTGCTGTAGATAATGGACTTCATTGATTTTACCATTCAAATTATAAGATTACCCCTAGTATTAAGAATTTAACTGTAACATTCAAAGATTTATTTAAAATCAGCCTAGAATTAGTACCTTAAATATTTTTAGTTTCACGCTGGATCTCTCACAAAGCTGGGTAAGGGAACTGGGAACGTAGTGCTTAGACATGTTCGAGGCTATGCTTGTTGAGTGGAGGAAATGAAAATATTAGCTCTAATTACTTATTAGTAGGTATACGCTTAGTTTTCTATTCTAATAAAGAAAAGGATACAAAGTATAGGTACGTCTAAAGAAAGCGACAATTAGCTATGCGCTAGTGTCATTGTTATAGTAGTTCCCATTAGAAATTGAATTAAGCCAAACAAAAGATATTAATTTAAATTTCACAATTATTTTTTGTATATCTATTATATAACCAGTTCTTGTATTTACTTACATACAATATTTCTTTATTAGGATACTCCGTTTCCATTAAGACAGTTACGTTCCTAACTTTCCACCAAATTCTGGAGGCATTTTATGTTGAAGAGCTCCACGCTGAACTCCTGCGCTTTGCCTGGTTACCAGAACGAGGAAATGAAAATCGAACTCACAACCTGTCGCTTTTACAGGTGCATGCTTGTACCACTGCATCACGACTGACCTCTTTGTTATCTTAAATAATATAATTATAACATAATAGAATATAAGATACTTATTAAAAGGAACCTACACACGGTGTGTAGGTTAAATTCTCCTCTAACTACTTACAGTTTTAATTAAAAAATATATAAAAACCTATATATGAACTAATACTATACTGTCGTCGTCCTTGGCCACTCAGCATCAGCACATACAATGTGTCTGAACGAATAGTACATAGAAAACGGATTAACTTAGTACCCGTCTAGCAAATTAAAGGGGGATATTTCTATCAATTACAATCTTTACTCTGTTTATTTCAAAAAGTATTTTTAGTTTAAAAAACAATTAGATTTTTAGAAAGGAAGTAATTCGTGGCATCCTTAATTAGATGTCTACTTTCAATATTTTACTATTAATGCAAAAGCAATTTTAAAATGTTTAAATATTTGAAAAAAATGTCTGTCTCAGGAGGTCACAAGACGTAAAATAGAATGACTTCCTACATAGAGTTTCAGTTTTTTTTTCTCTAGACATGCTCGAGCTTAACCGATACGTGTTTAGCGTATCAATTTAACGTTAAAATTAAAATAAAGAGCAAATACAAAACTTTAAAGTATATTAGCAGAATTATAAAAAAAAATAGCATATAAGTAATTCTTGTGTAAAACTTAAATCTATTTAATTAATACAATACCTTTTATATAAGTAACACCTGCATTAAGTACCTGGAAAAATAAAAATAGAATATTTATAAAAAACTAAACAAGCTACAGCTATTTAAAGTTCAGTTGAATCAAATAAATACTAAAATCTTAACAATAGAATTTAAAAAGAATCTATTCCATTTTATTATACAAGCGCCTGGACGCTGTGTAGAGCAAGCTGGCGGAACGTATAACTAGGAGAAGTATAGGTAGGCGTCTGCTGAGAATAGAAGCACAGCTAAATGTGAACGTCTAAACATAACGCTTAAATTTCAAGAGCACTTTTAGTACAAATAAGCAATTTTAATATTTATATGATAGGTATATTATTCAAGCAAAATGGAAAAATCTAGGAGTACAAGAATGTGGTAGGCTGAGATACCTAAGATTTGCATGTGGATACTAAAATATACCTAAATATATAAAATAAATAAAAAAATAATAAATCGGCTTCACGCACACAGAAGGGTAGGTAGAGGGAACCTAGTGATAAGACACTCCGTTCCCCACTTTCTGCCGAATTCTGGAGGCAAACCTAAATATATACATGTAGAATATCGAGTAGATACAAATCTATCACATAGAGAACCTTCGCTATATTACTTATACTTATACTAGAATAATATAAATTAATAATAGAAATGAATGAGTTAATTAAATAAAACTTTATGATGAAATATGAAATAGTACTGTATAATTAAAAACTTGTCAGAGCTTTTACTTATATGATATTTCTACTATTGCCATATGATACCTAAAAGACAAAAAATATTACATTTTTAAACTCGAGTACCAATTAAGATAAAGAAACGTCATCCCACCAAACTTCCCAGACATTCCGTAATCCAGTTAACCGGTTAAAACGCAGTCGTTTAAGAAAAATCGTCCCTAAGTCATTAAAGACTTTAATTAAAGCCGACGTAGGCCGGTCACGGGTCAAGAGGAACTTGCAGACGGAAAAAATAATAATGGCTGAAGAAAGTATGGAAGCCGAGTGAAATATTAATTCTTCTTTCCATCATAGCGACTATTGTTGGTATTCGTTAGATAAAGATTAAAACTATTGTAAAATTGTCTTATGAAATATATGTTTTTTTTATACATAGCTTGAGGCCCTCGTGGCGCAGCGGCATAAGAATATGACTGTAACTCGACGGATGTGGGTTCGATTCCCACTCGAGGAAGTGAAATATTTATTTACGTTTATATTTCCATTTCTTCGCTCTGGAGTCACTCAACACGCAAGGCCTCCAGTACTTGGCAGAAAGTGGGTAACAGAGTGTTTTAACACTCGGTTCCCGCTGTCTACCCTGCTGTGTGCGGGATACAGTGTGAAGCTGAATTGAATCTACATAGGTTAATTAAATTATTTACTCCAGCTCTTCTCTAATATTTAGTGCATAAAATTTATCATTAATTCTTAGTTACCTTAAAAAATTATAATGTCTAAGTTTTATTTTTAATCAAAATTCATTTATAACTGTGCTAAATATATGTTATATATTATATATTGGCATAAATAAATTACAAGTATAAGAAAAAAAAATACATACAATATATCTGTAATGGATGTCACTGTTGATAGAGCGATCAGCATTTATTTGAAAGAAGGAGGGGAAAGGAAACATCTTTGGAGAGCCTAATTGAAACAAATATTTGTGGAAGAACGTATGGCTTCGACGTCTTATAGCTGTTTATGTTTTTCTTATAGTTATATCTGTATTTTTTTTAAAATGCTAGGTTGTAATAATATTATGATTCGTTAAAATAAAATGGTTTTACTTACAAGTGTTGCAAGTAATAAAACAAGATCTATATAATATATATAGTAAATTTGTAATAAGTACTTAAAGAACGCACTGTACAAATCAACAAATTTATTGTATAAATAAAATGAACGATAATACAACCAAAGTTGCTGCAAAAGTTTAACATCCGTTATCTCATTTAATTCCTTTATTATTTCGTGTATTTTGAAATTAAAAATTTATGTAATAGGATGACATATGTGAAATATATATTTTATAGTGTAAATTTCTACTCTAGTTTCTGGTGTAACCGCCATATCCTCCAATCTAACTCCTTCAACATTATTATATAAAAATTAATATGTTCACATTTATTCTAACGTCATCTGACACTTCATCAGCTCTCAGCTCCAAGCTTATCAACGCCATAACAACTTCTTTTTCAATTAATTTCAAGGTCGCACTTAGCGAGCCTCAGATAAATCACGATTCACGACCCACATTCTCACCGAATTGATTTTGATTGGGCACAATCACCCGTCGCCGTTAGATTGGCATAAAACGTTTAGGTTTTCATTGATTTGTTAAGTATGGTGCAATATATTAGAGTTAAAAAGTATTTTTTTGAAAAGTAATATTTATAGAACCACCTTCAGATTCACGCTGTATCCCGCACACAGCAGGCTTGGCAGCAGGCTTATATAAATATAGGTTTACGCGACAAAGTTTGTTGCACTTCCGAGTAAGCCCAAGAGGCGAAGTATGTAAAAACCTCCGCAAATTTCTTGTTTATAATTGGCAGAACTTGGACGTCTGAGAACACCTGACTTAACAAGTACTTTTTTCCACGTTTTCGGGTGCCTGATTCTGGTATCAAAATACATATAATACGTAATAAAAAATATTAAATGTATTTACTATTTACATAGATGTTTATTAAAAAAATAAAAATAGATATATCAAAATATGACACTGATTATTTCGTTTTGTTTTCATTTAATGGCCAACGATTCTCTATTGTAGGTATATTATAAAAGTATCTATTATTTTCGATTATATTTGCTACCTATGTATTTTACATGACAGATCTTATAAAAAAAATTTTTTATTATATTTTTTCACTTGTTTTTTCGTAAGTCAAGGAAAAGCGCGGCGTTGAGGTCTGCCACTCATCTGGCAATGCCTACAGAAATCGGTGGGAAGTGGAGAACGGAGTATCATTACACTAGGTTCCCTCTGCCTACCTTGCTGTGGGCGAGATATATTTTTAAGATAACGCAATGGAAACGCAAAACACTTGCAGAATATTAAATCCACGTCTTAACACGTGGTAGAGACTAATTGACGGGCGAGCATTACGAGCTCGAGATGACAAGTACCCGCTAATGAGAGAGTATTTAAACTGAACGAGTGAGTTTACATACAATAATTGCAGTCGTATGCCACATTTTATTTATGCAATTCTTTTAAAAATTTAAAGACAGACAGACATATAAACATAACTATATGTGTTTAAAAAATAAAACATGTACACTATCGAGGAGCTTTGTCATTATTTTTTTTATTTATCAGCTTCACGCTGTATCCCGCATACAGCAGGGAATCTAGTGTTAAGTGGGGACTTTTTTATGCATTGATATTTTTTTATACAAACTAATATTTCATTTTTAAATGTAATTTTTGCTTTCAAATCGCTTCTTATTCAAAAAAACATTTTGTTTATTTTTGTTCTGCTTATAAATTGCATGAATCGTATATGATTTTAAATTGAAGTTTGCAGTGTGAGGACATGCTATCCTACCGAAGTACAAATTATTCGTGAAGTAAAGTTTTAAATATATTCATTGTTAGAGTCCTGTTGCGAGATTACCTACTGTGTGACAAAATAGATATACATATATTATTGTCATTGCTTATTAGAATTATGTTTCAAAATGTTATTTAAGATTTCTCGAAAAGTTTATATTTTATTCATTTTGTATAGGCAGGATCTAACTAACTTTATTAAGAGGTTTAATATATAAGTAAAATAATATTTATTGCCGTTTAATTATAGTTTAAACAGTTGTAAATTTAAACTTAAAATAATTTTGTACAACTTTTATGAATTTCATAAGACAACAACATAAGACATCTGCGCCTAATTATTCTGTCATTAATGGTTATTTTAAATAAAAGCTTATGAGCTTCTTTGGATGTGTTGAAATATTTACAATTTTCCTTAAACATCCACTTGAATTTTAGAATTAAAGATAAATTGCTAGCGCAATTCAGACATCGGTTCATTATTCATTTTATATTGTATGTCGGGGCTTGAGGAGTCGTGATGTAAGGTGGATATGTAATAGGTCGCTGTGCTCACAGAGTACGTAAAGTTTAAGACGAATTTTATATGAATGCAAAATATAATAAATGATATTTCATTTTTTTTATTTGGGTGTATTTTTTTATTAACATAGTATTTTTTACCATTTCAACAAATTTTCAAATTCAATGTAGAATTTGTTTTATGTAAACGGATTTTTTTTAAAAGGGTTTGTTTAATTAAAGTTTTCATTTTACCGACGATTTTTTATTTAAATCTGTATAAATTGTAGCGTTCGCTTTATAGTCAAAAATAATAGTACGTTTATTAAAATATAAAGTTTTTGAGCTTTAAAGAACTGTTCTGTCAAAACCAATTTCATTTGTCATCCAAGAATATTAAACTTGAATTCAAACGGTTTTTAATCACTTTTTAACGTAGACCAGCTTTAGATCATTTTCTGCACGCTTTTACTTTCCTTGTATGTATCAATCAAAATAAATAATTAGTGAAAAATTTTTCATGGGACGTTAATTTTGACGAATCTCTTGTACTTTTATAGCACGGACCTGGCGTGGTCGCCAGAAAGTCCAGGATGGCGGCAAAATTAATTGTGTTTTACATTTTTTTATACGTTCTTTTTGTGGCTATAGCGTATTTTTGGCGCTATAGGCGACTTTACACTAGGTTCCCTAACCTCTAAGCAAAGATACTCAGTTGATGTACTCGGAAGCTTAATCTTTTTCTTGTGCCTTTCATACACATTTGTTTCATTTCTATACATTTGTATACTAGAGAGAAGAGGTCGATAGTACGTTGCACAACTCGTTGATCAATCCTTATTAGAATTTAACAGTAAGAGCCATTTGGTCAACTAATAAAAGTAGTCGTAAAACTGTAACGACTGACCTGCAGCAGTGGTTGTTACATATAATATTTTCAAATATATTTGGATATATGGAAAATGTTATTATTTATGAAAATTTTATAAAAAGCTCTAATACAGTATATAAGTTTAAAAGATCTAGAAAAGCTTCAGTATTAGTGTGCTGTATACACTAAAAGCTTTAATTTGTATAAAATAATGTATTCTAATATGACATTCTATAATAAAAAAACAGTTTCCCATTGTTTTCCACATAGCATTGCAAGAAAAGAGAACATAGAGTCACTTTCTGCTAGAATTTGAAACAATGCGTGTCCCATTTTTTTCTTGCCAGAGCACTGTATTATTAATAACCAAAATAACGTATAAACTCAATTGCCTGCTGCCTTTATAAATCTCTCGTAAATTGTAATAATATAAATTATCTTTATTGCGATTTCTCCTCAAATCTTTTAGAGATAAAAACTAAATACATCCTATAAAATAAATTATAACAAATAATAACAATTTAACATCACCAAAGTGTCAATTATTTCATCAGCACGGACCGATCATACCGCGTGGGCGCCACTTGCGCCATGTCCTGTCAGCTGCCGCCGCCTGAATCTGAACTGCTGTTTATACAACGTGGACCTTGGAAAACAACGCCAACTTCGAATAATTCAATTTAGTGAAATACAAATAGAGGGAGTAGGTAAACTTTGAACTTGGCAGACGCTACTGCATTGTTAAATCTTTAAACCTCTTCTTATTTATTTTTTCACAGTCGTAGTTTTTATACAAATCTCTAATGATCCTTAATTTTAAGTATTATTTTTTAAATTAACAATATTAGGGCTAGTATTTATAAGTCCCTCTCAAGTCTGAGATCGACCTTGAGAACGGTTTATAAACAAATGTAATTTCATGAAATAGAAACTTCGTGAGTTGATTTTGATATTTTCACCTACTAAATATAGAATGGCTGGAGTAGCAACATATTTCAGCTTACATATATGACATATATTAAAATTATCTTTACAATAATTTACTGAAATTATTGTAAAATACGTAGAATTCTTCACAGTAATATAAATACCTCTTGCAGATGCTACTGTGCGTCTCTTAAATGATTTTGGTTTGAATGCATTCGAAATGAAAACCATATTACATGCATACTCGCATAGCTTAAATACTTGCGAGGCGAGGAACTGACGTTGTAGAGTTAGCGCACATTGCAATATTAATAATGCATATTTCTTATAGATGTATGAAGGTAAGTTAAATAAATCAAATTGGCTTCACGCTGTATCCCGCACACAGCAGGGTAGGCACAGGGAACTTAATATTAAAACAATATGTTCCTTACTTTACGCCGAGTCTTATTTTTCTGCCGCTGTAGAGCGAAGAAATTAAAATATTTCTAAATAATAATTTACCTTAAATAATAAAAATATATGAAAAAAACAAAAGATTACATATTACTATATAAATTACATATGTTACTAACATAATCTATCGTTTTATAACCAACTATCTTATATATTACTATTTGCTCTAACACTACATACAAACAGTTTCAATTCCCTTAGCTTATTCAGATAAAGCTCTTAGGTTCTCTCAACTTTCGCTCTTGTTGTGCAAATATTTAAACCAAACTCGTGATGTACCTTCTATTATATGACATAGGTAGCAGCTTCGAAGCTCTATTTTTCATATTATAATAAATAAAATTAAATTCACGCTGTATCTCCAAGTGGCAGGGTAGAGGGAACCTAGTGTTAAGACACTCCGTTCCCCACTTTCCATCGAATTTGAATCTCAATTTGAAATAAATATAGAAATAAACCACAAATATACATTAAAATACGATGATGATACAGTAATTAATAATTATCATACTAAATATATATTGGTACTATATATCAAGAAACTTACACCAATGGAAAAAGTTGTATCATAATTTCAAAGTTGCGTGACTAAAGTCGATACTTATAAGAACATATTGAGAGAATCTTGGAACTATAGTAATAGGAGTTATTTTTAACTGTTCTTATAAAATAAAAGTTCTGTAGCTTGTACGGATTATTATTATTTGTTGGTAATTACTTAGACTTTTCTTCAAAATGCACTACATGTTTTATGCTTTGAGTATTACCGTTGTATTATTATTGGAAATAAGGCTATGATTTACTATTTAAATAATATATCTTTTTTAGTTTCACATTTTATGTCTAGCGAAGTAATCAGGAAGAACGGAGTGTCAAATGCCACGGTCCCTGTAAACGCGGCAGGTTCTGGATTTGATTACCACTCCACTCGAGTCGTATAAAAGTACATATATATAAAAATGATATTATCAATCAAATTTTTTTTTTTTTTATGGAAAAAGGACAAGGCAAACGAGCGTACGGGTCACCTGGCGGTGATCACCGCCGCCCACGACCCCGTGCAGCACCAGAGGTGCTACAGGTGCGTTGCCGGCCTTTGAGGTGGAGATAGACGCGCTTCTTGAAGGCACCCATATCGTACCGACCTGGAAACACTGACGCGGGTAGGCCATTCCACAGTTCGGTGGCGCGTGGAAGGAAATTTATTATTTAATATTCTTTTATTATTTAAGAACTAATGAAAGATAAATAAAGATAATTTGAAAAGAAACGTCAATAAAAATAATGACAAAAGACGCGGGTAGGCCATTCCACAGTTCGGTGGCGCGTGGAAGGAAATTTATTATTTAATATTCTTTTATTATTTAAGAACTAATGAAAGATAAATAAAGATAATTTGAAAAGAAACGTCAATAAAAATAATGACAAAAGACGCGGGTAGGCCATTCCACAGTTCGGTGGCGCGTGGAAGGAAATTTATTATTTAATATTCTTTTATTATTTAAGAACTAATGAAAGATAAATAAAGATAATTTGAAAAGAAACGTCAATAAAAATAATGACAAAAGACGCGGGTAGGCCATTCCACAGTTCGGTGGCGCGTGGAAGGAAATTTATTATTTAATATTCTTTTATTATTTAAGAACTAATGAAAGATAAATAAAGATAATTTGAAAAGAAACGTCAATAAAAATAATGACAAAAAAAGCCAACGGCACGCGGTGTTCCCAGGCGGTCACCCATCCAAGTACTGACCGCGCCCGACGTTGCTTAACTTCGGTGATCGGACGAGAACCGGTGTGTTCAACGTGGTATGGACGTTGGCGACAAAACCTTTCAAAGAACGAACGATATAGTATGATAGAGTTACACAGGAATATTAAAAACACAAGACCAATGTCAAATTTTCACATTTTTAAGCTAAAAACTGTTTTCATCATTTTCATCTCTCTGGAAACAAGGCATAGCGCGGCGTTGAGTTTCGCTAATCAACACGCAATTCCTCCAGAATCCGGAGTATCTTAATACTATGGTCGCGTGTTCTCTCCGCCAATCCTAATAGCGAAAAGCGATAGTGAAGTTAAAAGTAATAATAATAATAGTATTCTTTAATAATATGCCATAAATTTTATATAACAATGCGCCTTAAATTACCAATACCAAATTAATATAAAGCTAGTAAAATAATAAAAAATAAATCAATGACAATTATTTATTAAGCTGAAGCGGCCGACATATATACTACGGACACGTGCGCTCTACATTTCGAACACCTTATTATTTTTGTATCAATTACGTGAGTCATGCTTAAAGCGAGCAAATATATTTTTAGTAATTTTGTCTATTGTAATTTATTGGAATAAATAGAAATGAAAAATAATATACAAAAAATCGTATAAAAATATCAAAGAGTTATAAAAAATAATAAATTTTAATCTTCTAAATTGAATAAGGTGCAATTGGAGAATATTAAAATAGCATTAAGATTTAGTTAGGAAAACAGCAACTATAGATTTAGATACAAACAGATACATTTAAAAAATAGTTTTTTTTTATATAAATAATATTATTACAAATTTAATGGATATTTATATACAGTCAGAGTTTACTAAGTTAAATTGTATCGGGCCGACCCTCAAAATAGTTTAAGCGTGCAGTTGGATAGTTCTAACTCAGTGCGGCCAAAACTTACATTATATAAACACCGCAGTTCCATTATGCGACTCCGTAGAAGATTCTCAATAAGGAATTTACTTATATTGTTTTGAATTTTTAACTAATTATAAATAAAGGAGCGAATTGCCGTCGCTGCAATATATCTCTAGAAAAACGTTTTTACTTGACATAAAATATATTATTATACTAGCGAAACAGACAGCTTCGCCCGCTTATTTGCACCATTAGGGCTAAATTCTAATAAACCATAAAACAACCATAAAACGTGTTCAGTAAAACATTTTTAAGAGTCTGAATTTCAAATTTAACAAAAATCCTTAGCCTTAAAATTTAAGACATTTTCATACAAACTATCAACCCCCACTTCACCCATTTATGGTTATAATTTTTCAAAATCACTTCTTAGTGGGTGTCCACATTACAACAATAAAACATCTGTCTAAATTTCACGTTTTTACCATAAGCGGTGGGAAATCCCTCAGTCAGTGGGAACGTGTCCTTTTATATATATAGATAGTTTTGAATGACATTCTCTCATGGTTCTTTAATTCTTAGCCATATAAACATTTTTATTTAATTTAAGTAAATCAGCTTTCAAAGAGAATTATCTCCATAGAACGGTGCTTTGTGACTGTCGAGTCTAAGGCAAATTTATCGCGAGGTTCCGTACAATAGTTAATTATGCTTATCTCAGACTTCCTTGTTAACCTTATACGTCGGCCTTCAGCGAGGTCAGTTAGCAAAAGTACCTACCTATTGGCAATCAATATTCTTGCGGATAGAAAGTGATTGATTATTTAATATATACACTTATAGATATACTTTAATATATATATTTATTAATATATATTGTTTTACTGTATGTTAAATATGATTAAATATTATATCAATCTATATGTGAAACGAATAGAAACTCCACTAATATTGTTTTACTTTTATTCATCCAATTCAGTCCATCATATCATATCTAATGCATAAAATTGTACTAATAGATTCCTCTAGGGCCATCATAGGAGCCATTAGGTACAGCTCTTCCACGCCTATTTTTGTGTTATTGTACTTATATTAGAAATTTTATGAGGATGGACATTTGTTCCACTTTAATGCAAAAACTACTGAACAGTTTTAGATGAAACATCAGCACACAGACTACAGTTTATGTAAAAATATTGTATAATTGGGCTTTAATATAGCAATAAATTTGAGCGAGGCGAAGCCGTGTGTATGTCGCAATAGTAACAATATAAACTAAACTACTTAATAAATCCATTGCACATTCTTATTGTAAAATGTCTTCAACGTTATTACGGAATGCTGACGTCACTATCCTTATATCAGCAGAGATAACAATCTAGATTACGTGATAATAGGTTTAATGAACCATGCACGCTGCAGGTAAGTTAATGAATAGTCGATAATACTGAATATTCGATGAAAGGTCTATATATTATCGTAACATATTAATAAGATGGCTATATAGAACCTATAGATAATTTGAAAAAAACACCTGTTTTGTATTAAATATCTGTTAACTGAAACGGAAACTTTGACAAGATTCAAAGTTCTGAAGGCTATACTTAAATTATAGTCTGTTATACATGTCACCTTAACAATAACTACTGAAACGATCTTGATGAACTTAGTGCTAGAGCGAAGAAATGAAAATGTTAAGAAATATTAATTCATTACCTCGAGGAGGGATCGAACTCACAATCGTCACATTACAGTCAAACCCTTGTGCTTTACGCCATGAAGGTCTCCAATTGAATAGTACGAAAAAAAATTTATAAAGAATTCCAATAACATAGAAGTGAAGCTATATACAATGTGGACTATACGAGGGGAGTCAAAACAAAATATACTAGTTTCACTTTCAAGTTATTATCAACACTACTGTATGAGCAACCATACAAGTATGAAATCGATTAATAATAAAAGATAATAAAGAAATACACGTTTTACTTATAACACCCATTTTGCCTATTAACGATTGAATTAACCGCTCTTCCCGGCCGACGCACACTTTTTCCAGTCCGCTCGACGGCCGCAAGCCGAGGTTCGAGTCCCGCAGGGGGCGCCCGTACAGTCGACTTCCTCACAGGCAGCCACTTAGTGCTTGCATTTCTTCAGGGACAGAGTACCCTCATCCCTACCCAACCGGTGTCGCTGTAAAAGCCAATAGGCCTAACAGCATTATCCACATGTTCGAAAAAAAAAAAACCGCTCTACATAAAGAAACAGTTCTAAAAACTACAGATTACATCTTCTACATTTATTTAACTGTATTTTTACAATCAATCCTAGCAACACACTAATTCGAATGCAAATTTTCCTTATTTGATAAACCTAACAACTGATATCAATAAAAATGCGGCTCTCGTACACATCTCGACGTTTGCTGCTCCTTAAGCTGCATCGATGCATTCAATGAATCTCTAATGTACGCTAGTTTTATTCAAATGCGGGTAAGAAGACAATGGAAAAATGTTTATTGTAATATGCTTAGATGGTTATGTATGGCGGTCGCTTTGCTCTGTAATACGATTACGAACGAATGTCATTAAAGCGTTTTACAGTCGACAATTCCATTTAAAATGCAATTTTAAAACTATGTCAATGTTCATAATTTCTGTTTCTGTTTATTTTCCATCAATAATTTATTGTAGCATAATTAGTAATGCATCGCTGTATCGCGTACAAAGCAGGGTAGGCAGAGGGAACCTAGTGTTAACCTCATGCTCCGCTGAATTCTGTTATTGAGTGGCAGAAATCAACGCGGCGCTTTGCATCGACACCGGACCGAAGGAAAACATATACTATTAGCGTGATTTAGCGTTCCTCTTTTAGCCTCAAACTCTGAAGACCTTGCGTGTTGAGTGGCGGAATTCAACGCCGCATTATGCCTCGACATCGGATCGAAAAAAACGAAAATATCAATACAAATGGTAATTACCTATTTAATATTATTTACATAAATCAAAGTTGATTTGCGGTGGCATACATTATATACGTACCTAGCATAAGTTATTCATGTGTCGACCATTTATCTTGTCGTCAGTGGAAAACACACACACAGCAATCGATTTGTTAATTTCGACAGTCGCAACTGCTGCGGTCACGATCTCAGCTTAGCAAATTAGATATTGCAAATATAATATAAGCTATTATCTACTGATTATATACCGTGTGTTGTCATAGTAAATGTAGCCCTTATATGTTGTATAATCACCTATGTATATATAATTAATTAAACAAGTCTAGTTCTAGGTAATATCCAAAGAAAAAAATATATTAAAAAAAAGTTGTATAAGATGACAAAAGGTACGGACCATAAGTCTGTAGTGTAAGTATGAATTAAAAAAACAACAAGACTAAATGCAAAAGTATGGTTAAATATAAAAAAACTGCGTGTAATATATTTTACTATCATTTATCATCCAATTGCACTTTAATATAAAAGCTATATTTGGCTTCAGACTGTATTCCGCACATATGATAGGTCATGAAAAGCTGGGAACCCGTTAAGACACTATTTTCTTCATTAAGACACTTGCGGGAAACGGAATTCATCGTCGAATTCTTTGTCATTGCGTAAACGCTGAACCTTTCCTCGTTATTACAGCGAGAAACTGAAAATATTAAATATTTCATTCCCCGAGCGGCAATCGAACCCAGAACCCTCGTGTTTACAACCTAAAAAGTAAAATGTATTTTAAGTAATTTAAAATTATTTCAAGTCATACAAACCTGTTAGCTGCATGTCGTCGTCTCCATTGCCGACGTCGTCGCGGAGTGCTGTCCAATGATGAAGACCAATCTGCGACATCCACAATGCCCAATCCAGGTCTTGCAGCATTTCTAGACTCTACATTTCTGGCACTTTCCAAGAGTATCGCCGTATACTTCGTTATCAACATTTTATCACATTTATAGACGAAATTGTTAAAAAACAATTCACTTCACTGATTTATTTGTTAGATATTTATTAGCCAGCTTTATATATTTTTTGTACAAAAAAACACAATTTCCAATTATTACTTCTATAATGAAAACTGTCAAAAGAAAGCCAAATAATATAAATTTCACTGTACTTTTTTTTACTTAGGCGTCAACAACTGCACGATAGCACACGAACTGTGCTGGGACGTCCGCGTCACGGCGTGGTGACCACCACCACCAGTATACCCTTCCAAACAACGGATATAGTAAATTATGCTGTACTCCCACACGCAACGTCCTATCCAATACACGAACGACATGCACTTAGTACCAATATAACTATAATAATGTAACATGTCCAGTACTTTGTTTCCTGCATCGATGCTGATGATTCTATGAGAAATCCTGTGATTAAGTTGGTAAGAATTGTTAATAGTAACCTAAAGGATATATGATATATATATATAGCAAATTTAACTTATGGAAATAATATTTTTAAATAGGTCTAAAATATTTATAACGCAAAAGAAAAAACAAATATTATAACTAAATTTAATAGTAAATGAAAAATGTAACAAACGTATTGTTAAGTTCTAGTATAATTAACGTTGACAACGGGGGTCGTTGACCACATAGCATTTATTCTGGAAATATCTACTGTAATAGATCTCATAGCGTAGTATTTGCACCAAGCCTTCTATAAACTTTATTGGTAGGGTCATTCCGTTCTACGAGTACCAGAATAACAGCTATTTCGACCTACCACTTAAAAGGCAATTACTAAAATTATACGTATTGATTGAACCCATACTGATTCTTTAAACAATGAATGTTAAAAAATATACAATTTTCGTTTTAGATTTCTGTTTATAGCGCTTAATGAAACGTTTCGTCTTACAACTTCCTTTTACATGAAATTCTAATGAATGAATCTTCGTTGCTTAAATGTTATTCATATATTTAGATTTGGATGTTGATATATTTATTTTCATTACGTAATATTATAACTTTAAACAAGGACAAGCAATATTAGGTATTTTGAAAATAATATTGAATAAAATGTGAAGTTAATTATTACTAAAAAAATCCTAAAAATATTGCAATTAAAATCGAAATAACAATTTAATAAATTTTTAATCTCATAACTTCGTTAGAATGCATAATAAACCAAAAAAAGACATCTCAAAATGTACCATAAAGTTGTCCATGCACAGTAGACATGGATCGTTTACCGCTAACGGATTGCTTTATCTCGGATCTGCCTCGAATAATTGCGGGACTTCCTTTACGAAGATAATTTATAAACGACAATATGTTCAGACGAGCGCCTTTCATAGATCGTTCTCTCTTAATTGCCGGTCCTTTTTGTTATGAAATGTTCAAATATAATATTAATTTTATGAGCGAGCGTGTGTAATTTATAAAACGTTATATTTATATTTTTAATTGCATTTCAAAGGAATGTTGTATTTCTTATAATCAATGGCTCCAAAACACTACATTACAAACACATTTAACATAAATAAGTCACTTTAAACAAGTGTAAGGGGAATTAATTCTCTGTAATTGACATGAGACGTAGGCCTCAAGTTCGAGGCCAAATTATATAAATATGTAGGAACTGACTCTTACTACTTACATATATGGTGAAGCCTGTTTCATACTGGTATTTGTTGACTGCCTTACACGGCAGCATCGATGATGACATTTTATGCTTAGGTCATAGCTCATCCTTAAGATCGAAGTTTATAGGCATCGAGAATAACCTTATATGATATATGAAGTTGGCGGTTTAGATTTTAATTCTAATTAATATTACAAACATTAAATATGAATTATTCTATAACGCTTTTTAATCTATATATATAAAAGGACTTGTCCTCACTGACTGAGGTAAGACGCACGCACAGCCGTAATCGCTGTGCGTAGAAACGTGAAATTTGGACAGATGTTTGCTTTCGTAATCTGGACATCCACTAAGAAGGGATTTTAAAAAATTTTAACCCTAAAGGGGCGAAATAGGGGTTGAAAGTTTGTATGGAAAAAACATTAAATCGGCACCGATTTTTATAAAACTGTAAATTCAAACTCTTAAAAATATTTAATTGAATACATGTTTCGTGGTTCATTTTAATTCATACCCTACAGGTGAAAATAAGAGGTTGAAAGTTAGTCTTTAAAACGCCACCAATTTTTATAAAATTTGAAACTTAGACTCTTAAAAATATTTCATTGAATGCATGTTTCGTGGTTCATTTTAATTCATCCCCTAGGAGTGCAAATAAGGGGTTGAAAGTTAGTATGGAAAAATCTTTAAATCGCCACCGATTTTTATAAAAATCGAAACTTAGACTCTTAAATATATATCATTGAACATATGTTTCGTGGTTTTTCAGAATTTACCCCCTAAGGGGGTCAATAAGGGGTCGAAAGTTTGAATGGAAAAATCTTAAAATCGCCACCGATTTTTATAAAATTTGAAATTCAGACTTATGTTTTATTAGAATTCACCCTAAAGGTTGCAAATAAGCAGGTGAAGCTGCGCGCGGCTGCTAGTATAAGACTAAAGCTATCAATGCGAATTGAAATATTTCTATTAATAGGCCACGCAAATAATTTCTTTTATAAGTTAAGTATAGGTTAAATCACGACCCAATATGGTGGTACTAAGTAAATGATTATTTTCAGTAGGATTTATTATTATCCTTTTTAATACTTGTATAATATATGAAATAAATTAAAGTAATATAAAAAATGATTAATAAATATACTGCATTCTCCAATGTAATAAAATACACACACAGTACATTAGGTGTCAAAGTTGTACGAAATGCTGACACTTGTAAATAGTACTCCAGCGATAAAACACCGCAATGGCGTGTCAGCTTTGCTTGTAACAGTATATTTTGGTGTTCAATATAAAATGCTTCACATTTGCTTTGTGAAATAATGAAACAGATTAATGATAATTCAAATTTTATTAGCTTTATTTCAAGTTTTATTAAAATATATTTTAAACATATTTTATTAAATGTTATTTTTTTTTATTTACAAAGTGAATATGGTGTGACTTATCTCTCTACTAATCGGGCAACATGTAAAAGATAGTTATGTATTATGCAGTAGGTTAATTGTACAATTGTTACTTTATGTGTTTTGAGTTACGTCTTTATCTATATATATAAAAGGACTTGTCCTCACTGACTGAGGTAAGACGCACGCACAGCCGTAACCACTGAGCGTAGAAACGTGAAACTTGGACAGATGCTTACTTTTGGAATCTGGACATCCACTAAGAAGGGATTTTGAAAAATTTTAACCCTAAAGGGGTGAAATAGGGGTTGAAAGTTTGTATGGAAAAAAAATTAAATCGGCACCGATTTTTATAAAATTTGAAATTTAGATTTTTAAAAGTATTTAATTGAACACGTGTTTCATCGTTTTATAGATTTCTCCACCTAAGTGTGCAAATAAGGGGTTGAAAGTTTGTATAGATTTTTTTAAATCGGCACCAGTTTTTATAAAAATTGAAATTTAAACTCTTAAAAGTATTTAATTGAACACATGTTTCGTGGTTTATTAGAATTCACCCCTAAATAAGCTAGCGAAGCTGCGCGCGTCCGCTAGTTTATATATATTTTTGCAAATCCAAACAGTATTTAGAAGGGTAACGGAAGCCAACCCCATGCTTTTACTAGAGCGAAGAAATGAAAATATGAATAAAATAAATAATAATTTAGTCTCCTGAGCGGGAATCGAACCCACATCCGTCGCGCCCCTGCGCAACGAGACGGCCTCATTATATTTATATACAAATTTCTATTTACATAAAAGTATTAATGTTTTATACAAATATTCCAAACAAAAGATAAAATGGAAACTGTGAATGACTACTTAGACCATAGAAGGTATGCATGCAGGCATATTATGACAACGATCAGCAACATTGAACGTTGTGGCACAAAGCCAAAGAATGTCATAGCCGTAAAGTTGAGACTTGCGTAGAAGCATTATCGCGATAACTTATTTTTAATACACTAAGTACTTATAATATAATATTTACTTATATTCTAAAAAAATCAATAATTTTTCATAAATAATTACATATATTATTATCTACTATGTGTCATAAAATATAAATATAAATGATTGTTATTATATATTGATAAAATTGACAATTATTAGAAAATGATGAATTTACAACGACCATCAGTGGGTGTCGATTAGGTCATCCGTTGTTGGACAAGTTAGTTAGCATTGAATCATATTCTAGTAATTCCTACCAACACATATATCACAGCGTTGTTTTTCACAAAATAAAAGGGAAACTGTGCCAATGAACTATACCAGAAGTACAGTTCGCTCAAATCTAACCTTTACCATATCAAGTAAAAATACAGTATTGTACCGACAGTTGCACTTTCCAAAATTTCTCGTCAAAAATTAGGTCAAACGTTTAAAAAAAAACACTTGTAAAGGCAGTTCACTTTATGGCACTAAACTTGAAGACGTATAAGTTTCGCAATCTCAAATCGCGCTAACCAATCGTCCGGTCGGAAACGTCGGCGCCGGCGCACTGAGTTAAGCGTGCGCACGCGCACAGGACGAGTTCCTTTTAAACCAAATGCATTTCGGAATTCTTATTACGGATGTTTTAATTAATTATTTGGATTACAGTAAAAGGTGGACGGCCTTTCTTCCAAACAATCTAGATCGATCGTAGTGTACTTTCCTTTTTAAAAAGTCCGAGTTATTAATTATTTACTTTATGTATTTATTTCCATTTGTAGTCGATTAAGAGAAGCGAAAAATTTTATAAGATTTTTTAAGGGTAGCTACTAAGACTAGTAAAAATAATGATCTAAGCATGCTCAAATAAAATAAAACAAGTCGCAATTTAGTTAACAGTAAAGTTATAAAAATAGGACCATTACCAAATTTTGAATTGGAACATACTCTTATTAAACTGTCATATACTAAATATTATAAGGAAAACTTTTATCAGTATCAACAATGGTTCATTTATGGTTCATTTGAAATAACGGTATAATGTAATTTAACATCCAGTTAAATTATGCTAGAACATAAACATAAAATGATATACTGTAGTGGTGAGTTTACTCACACTCTAATCTTTCCAGAGTTTTCAATCTTTACGTTAAAAAAAAATAAAGTTTGAATATTTCAAATAACTATTAAAACAAAGTAAACTAATAGCCTCATCACAAGTGTCCATTGCATTAGGAGGTCAATTTATTTTTTGTGTATATAATAAATGAAAATTAGTAGCGGAAACGTGCTAAATAGATGTGCATAGTAATAAAAACGACGTATTCACAAAAAAAAGCACACGAAGGCGGCGCAACCCTTTGACGGCGCTGTCAATGCCCCACGGATTCTGCAATAAAACTGAATATCCTTAAAAGGGCACCGATATCAAAAAAACGATATACAACTTTCCTTTTCAAAGGGATGAGAATGTATTATGGCATAATGTTATCTGGACATAGCCTTTTATGGGCATGTGCGAATCGTAGAGCAAAAAAGGTCGAATGATACGAGCCGGCCATTACACCGAATAGGTTGCTAACGTCCGAACGAAAGTAAAAATATCGCAGTTAAGGTGTTTTATTATCACATATTAGTCTTTTATAGAACATTTGGCTTTTTAAACGTTTTTGTGAAGCTTCATTAATTCCGAGATGCCTGTAAAGTTGTTTTTTAGGGTTCCGTACCTCAACTGGAAAATACGGAATCATTTTATAATAATAATAATATTATTATTATTATAAGATGACTGTCAAGACCATTTATTTAGAGATCGGGTGGAGGTTTCAAAGTGAAATTAATATAAAACATCAGACCAGAGTCTACGGTGCCTTGGAGCACAGAAAAAATAAATATTCAAAATTAACGCAATCGAAAGAAACGACCATTTATATATAATTTTTGCTGCATTTGTATGAAATTTACAGTGTAATCAAAACCTGTAGGATACTTTTCGTGGACCTAAGAGCACGAGTTGAAAATTTACAATAGAAGTAAAGGAAAAAATCCAAAAAATTAAATTTAAATGTATTTCACAGAAAGAAATAATTAAGTTTGTCAACTTTTATAAACTATATTTCCCGTCTACCTACCATCTTAAAATTGGTACGGAACCCTCGATGAGTGAGTCTGATTCGCACTTGACCGGTTTCAATGAATTTATTACACAATCTAGATTACTATTCTCACCTCAGTTGATCCTTAGCTGTAACATGACTTGATTGATGATATTTGAACCCGCACTCGTTTGCAATAGTTTCAGTCAGCCTCGTATTTAATACGATTGTAAAATCGATTGAGATAAACAGAATATAAAATAAATAATATTTATTAAACAACGAATACATTACTTGAAATCCAAAAATATTTTACGAAAACTAAGTTCGTGGCCTTCATTTTAATTTATGTAATCATCAAGAGAATAGCTGTTCAGCTTCTGCGAGGATGCTAAAATTTGTATCCATTCTACCTGGCACCTTCGGGAACCCGACTAATGAAGGCGGGCTATGAATACATATTGCAGCATTAGTCTTTCAATGATACTGCATAATTAATAACAACAGCGCTCTTCACTTCACTAGCAAGATGCTTTTAAGTCTTTAGAATGTAACAGACAAGTTTGAGGACTTGTATTAATTTTATTTGCATTAACTTATATGAGTTGATATATAAAATTTGTAAATATCAAGGAATTGTGTAATTTATTGTATTTATTTATAGTGCAAGAGAAGACCATATGGAAATATTTTAATTTTATATATAAAACTTTAAAATAATATGAATATTAAACGTACATTTGTATACTTGGAAGTTGAAAGGAAAATCTTTTAATCGACATAAGAATACTACATGAAATGAATAAACTCGCAACTAAAATATTATTTTTAACAAAATAATCTCACTAATTATATTGTCAAACAAAATGTGTGGCCATTAAAATGGCTTATCTGTACACTCATTAGCACTGCACAGTATTCTTAATTAATTTAACATCGGGCGAAGCGTAAAATCGCTAAAACCCTGTAATGGGTTGAGATGGCTCTAACCGATTACAAATATATATGCTACTGAATTGCTTTTAGACGTATTAACTGAACTCATATTGTAAACTAAATATTTTGTTTGGTTAAACGCGCTAATCTCAAGAATATTCGGGCCGATTTTTTTTTCAGTACTAAAATTCTATTTATCGAGGAATAAAGGAAGAAGCAGGACGGAAGGAGAAGGTCAAGGTATCTTGTAAATAGTTTCGGTGTCATCCATTGTGCTTGCAGTCAGAGCTCAAAAAACAAGTGCTTAATAATATACAATAAATAGTAATTGAACTACTCGATCAATCAATTTGAAACCTACTTCAAAATATAGGGGGTTATCACTTGTGGTACGGTACAAGCAACCTTCTCCAGGTCATCGGTCTATCGACCTAGCCCCTACGTTACGCTTGACGATGCTCTTTTCGTTACACACATAATAATTATTATTAAATAACTTCTAAATAGATCGTTAAAAATGAATAAAAAGTTAACGTATTAATAAAATGCTATATTACCACCGATTCCAAGAATAAGAGATTTCCAATACCTATTCAGGTCCAATACCCTAATTAGGGTTATAAATATTAAAGATTTCATATTATTTATAAATATTTTACAATATAATTATTAATTATACGTATATTATTTTATATGGCAGATAAATTGCACATTACCCTTTCCAACTGAAATAGCAAGAGAATATAAAGAACACTGTTAGAATTGAAGGTCTGTTTGTAACATTCTAAAGTAATATCATCATTATAGTTAACTAGGAAACTGACCGGTTAACTATGTGACTGGAGCATGTGTATGTGGTGAGTCATTTATACTTTGTTATTCTTTAATCGGTGTATAAAATAATAAATAAAATATATAATAGTAAAATTATGTAACTACAGTTTAGAAATTAATTTATTTAGAAAGAAATTATAAATTAATTAACTTGTATTAAATTGAAAACTAAAAGCTTTTGCTTAAAATTCGTTTTCTGTCATAAATAAAATACATATATAAAAAAAAACTTATATTATAAAGTGTATTTAAATACGAGTTCCGATATATCCACATTCATTTCATATTTAAATGATACGCACTAAAATATCCCTCATAATCGATTGTGCACATTAGCGGGTTAACTATGTGAAATTTTAGCACTTAATTATTAACATATCAATGATTACGCACACTCATCCCCCTCGTAGGGTATTATATTATCGTTACATTTTCAATACAAATTGAATGAGTATTGTTTCAATTCAAAATGGTAGACACGGGGGGAGTGGGGGAGGCGGGAGGACACGGAGTGATAAATTGTTCGTTCTTGTATATTGATTTTTCAAGTTAAATTACTCGAAAACTACCATATCTCGAAATGGTTTGAACGCGCGACTACTATATAATATATAGCCGATCTTTCTGACCAAATTGTAAAATAATAATTAATGGAAATCCTCTTTTATCTGGCTAGCAAAATAGTTAAGGATTGACGATTCAATTATAATATACGTAAATTTAATTGTTCATTTAATGAAAAGCCCAATAATATAGTGAATTTGTATATATTAAAGTATATCCATATATTATATTTGTTTGATATAAATGCTGAGTTAGAATATATAATCCAGAGTACTTAGATTGTATTTTATACTGGTTCCATATTAAAAAAATGTTTTAACAATACGTAAAATTCTCCACTAAATTGAATATAAAAACATAATTAATTTTCTAGAAACATGAAACTAATGTGTTACATAAATAACGAATAGCCCAAGTTAGCTCCATAAATAATCCCCTTCATCTTTATTCAGGCTCGATACCCAAGTTTCCCTTGAGTAATGACGAAAACACATGTGGAAATTATAAACTAAATAGAATGAAAATCAAATTCTATCAGATAAAGTGAAATCATCTTCACGCTGTATACCGCACACAGGGTACGCAGAGAAAACCTAGAGTTAAGACACTCCGTTCCCCACTTTCTGCTGAATTCTGGCATTGCGTGTTAAGTGGCGGAACTCAACGCCGCGCTTTGCCTCGACACCAGAGCGAAGAAATGGAAATATAAATTAAATAAATATTTCATCTCCTCGAGTGAGGATCGAACCCACAAACAACCTGTCGAGACTATAATCACATACTTGTGCCCCTGCACCACGAATGGCCTCTACGTTACATCTTTAAAGAACCTTGTCTTGATATTCTTTTACAAAGAGCATAATGTAAACAGTCCAGAAGTGTACTATGAATTTAACTCAAGTAAATGGTAGTCAAGAGCAATAAAATCTGAGCGGCGTAGGTACTCCACCGAAGTGATTAATTTCCTCGCCGATTCGCTTGGACACTTGATGGACTACATTTTCTGTTGTAGGGTTAGCACAGTCTAGAAATATTTTTTTAAGGGGGATTTTTAAAGTCACGGTGACTTTAAAAATCCTCATATCTGCTATCTACAGTCATACACAACTACCGTCATATTTGCTAACTACAAGAGAATTGTGAGTTATAGCTATAGTTAGCGCTATAGCTAAAGTTGTATAGATAGGTGTATTTCCTCTAAATATATATTTTTTGTTTCACGCTTTATCCTGCAATCATCATGGTAGGCAGAGGGAACCTAGTGTTAAGAGGCATTGCGTGTTGAGTGGCAGAACTAAACGCCACGCTTTGCCTCGACACCAGAACGGCCTCTAAATATTTATTAGCATTTAAAGCAAAATAGGATAATATCACAAGGTTTTAGAATTCTGCAAACCGCTAATAAATTAGACATGGCTATACAGACATGGAAAGAAAATAAAAATATTTACTTAGTATAACTTACCCAATTTTAGAGGTATATTTCAAAATAGATTAAATCTCGTATATTTTAATTACATCACACCATTCTATTCATATGGCAGCCCTGGTATTTGTTCCATGTACCATGTATGAATAAGTAAGTCATACTTTGGATTTCAGGTAAATACATTTGATTTTTTTATTTTACTTATAGCAATAAATAAAATCAAACCAGTTTTACGCTGTATCCCGCACATAGCAGGCAGAGGGAACCTAGTGTTAAGACACTCCGTTCCCCACTTACTATAAGTAATTTGAATATTTTTACTCTGAATTTGTTCATTTACTGTGTTAATTAAATATTAATGTAATTAAAATATTAATTAAAAACAAAACCAGAAAATAATAGTAAAATTAAAAATAATCACATCTCTGTACTGTACAAACAAAGTAGAAAAAACAAATATTAAAAATATGAATATTGTTAGTTATAATATGCAACATATTTGTTTTGTCTAAATCAGTTTAATATTTATACATATAAAAACAATATTATGGTAAATTTTTACAAGTAACAATCAGTGACATACCAGCCAACTCCAGTCTTACAAATCTTTTGGCTGTGTCAGACAAATTCGTACCGCCTTTTCCTCGTCTGTGTAATTGAAAACCTCTCTTAGGCTTACGTAATTACAAAACCATTTATATATATATATATATATGCGAAAGCGAATGTGTACTTTAGGGGAGATAATACTCGTTCATCATATTGTTTCTCGACGACAAAACGACGTGGGCTGGAGAGGTGTTTACGGCGCTTTGTTATTACAAATTTTGATGACATCTCGCTAAGTATCCATACCTATATTATAAATTCGAAAGTAACTCTGTCTGTCTGTCTGTCTGTTTTTTACGCAATCAGAGCCAAACCTTACCTAATTTAATTGTGATAAAATACTCATATAGAAATACTTGAGGGTCTCGGGATGAACATAGGATACTTTTTTTTTCATATTTGTCATATTTTCGATATATGTCAATGTATAATTGAAAATACTTATTAATTTGACATGAAATTTATTCCGTCATGTTAATAACAACCGTCGTTATGCGACCGTTGCTAAGCAACGATTTGCAAGGTTTGTTGTTAAATATTCGTATAGTTCAAGCGGGGTCCACTAGTATAGAATATATTGACGCTAAAATTTAATATGGAAATTAGATTTTATAATAAGACCATTTTTTGGTTTGTTCATATTTCATTATATAAATATTTATTGGACGACGCATGGCCTTCAGAATTCAGCGGGAAGTGGGAAACGGAGTGTTTTAACACTAGGTTCCCTCTGTCTACCCCGCTATGTATGGGATACAACGTGAAGCTGATTTTATTTAAATATTTCATAATACTACAACTCTACTACAACCAATATACATTCTCGATATAATGATGGCAGATAAAAAGTATAAGCCTTGCCTTGTATATTTCCAAAGGATTCCTAGGAGAGGATCTTTTCCTAAAAATCGTACTTCTATTTTCATCCTTGAATCCTGTTTTATAGAATTGCATTTCCAAGCTTTTATGATCATATAAATTGTGTACAATGAGGTTATCAAATTATAGTTAAAATTTAAAAGACAAATTTTATTTTCTCCTTTTTGGAGCGTTTAAATAAAAGCTTTTTCTAAAAATTATTTTTTGCTTATAATTTATTTTTTACTTTTTACCTACCACTGGCTAGATTGTCACATTATTTTTATTATTATTCTCGGCAAGCCCTTTCATTTGATAACCGTATTGCAGATGTGCATAAATAATAACTATTCCGCCATCTTAGATGTTCCGCCATATTGGATTTAGAAATACGTCACATTTTTCGAGTTACTCTCAACGAGCCCTTTCAATAGATATCCATATTGTAGGTAGAACTATTCGGCTATCTTGGATGGTCTGCCATATTGGATTTAGAATGTCGTTACATTATTTTACGAGTTGCTCTCAACGAGCCCTTTCATTTGATATCCATAATGTACAAGTGCATAAAAATTACTATTCTGTTACCTTGGGTGGTCCACCNCAATATACATTCTCGATATAATGATGGCAGATAAAAAGTATAAGCCTTGCCTTGTATATTTCCAAAGGATTCCTAGGAGAGGATCTTTTCCTAAAAATCGTACTTCTATTTTCATCCTTGAATCCTGTTTTATAGAATTGCATTTCCAAGCTTTTATGATCATATAAATTGTGTACAATGAGGTTATCAGTTGATAGTTAAAATTTAGAAGACAAATTTTATTTTCTCCTTTTTAGAGCGTTTAAATAAAAGCTTTAATATTTTTTGCTTATAATTTATTTTTTATTTTTCTTATTATTCTCGGCAAGCCCTTTCATTTGATAACCGTATTGCAAATGTGCATAAATAATAACTATTCCGCCATCTTAGATGTTCCGCCAAATTGGATTTAGAAAAACGTCACATTTTTCGAGTTACTCTCAACGAGCCCTTTCAATAGATATCCATATTGTAGGTAGAACTATTCGGCTATCTTGGACGGTCTGCCATATTGGATTTAGAATGTCGTTACATTATTTTACGAGTTGCTCTCAACGAGCCCTTTCAATAGATATCCATAATGTACAAGTGCATAAAAATTACTATTCTGTTACCTTGGATGGTCCACCATATTGGATTTAAAATGACGTCACATATTTTATCGTGCATTGTCATCCAAACTAAACGTGTATACAAGATTTCAGCTCAATCAGTTGAAGATATCTACTTCAAAATTGAGCTCCAAGATTTCATACATACATACATACATTGCAAGTTAAATAAAAGCTTTTAATATGGGACAGTGCATATTTGTTGTATATGTCATATGAAAGATATTTGAGTATTAGCTTATAATGATTTAAAATAACTTTAAATTAAATTATATTTTTTAATGAATTTGACAAAAGTGCGATGCATAGCTTCATCAGCTAACACGATATTTCTATAAAGTAAAAAGTTAAGAACAAATATATGAGTTTGGGATGAAAAGTAAAAAATGTTAAGAACGATGTACCTAACATTTCATTTTATTAACAGCGTCCATATATTACACACATACTTAAGTAACTTTTAAAATTATCCTAATGAAACTGAAAGTAATAGGTTATATATGTTGCCCGGGCTGGGGCAAGGCTTTCGAACTATTTAAGTTATTTAGGGTCTGTTGTTGTAAATCTTAATCGCAACAAAGCCAGAGTAATGACCCGTGAAATAGATCCCGCACATAAATTTTGGTTAGGAGTGATAAGGAGAATTAAAAATAAAACAAAATAAAAAATGTGTGATTAAAAAGCAGATTAGATGAAATAATTGAGAAATATAGATAAACTAGCGACCCCCTCGCGGCTTCGCCCGCTTTAACTACTAAATTATTCATATAATGTATGTTTGCAAAGCACTTAAGATAATGTGAAAATTAATTAAACCTCAATGCAACCCGCATTTTCGTAGTTCCAATAAGGATTTTTCAATTGTTTTAAAATAAATACAAATAAATAACACAAACAACAGAAAACTTAAACGAATGAAATTATAAACAACAGACTACCTACTATTCTCTTACCCAAAAATACTTTAACGAAAGATGTAACCAACTATGTCGCGTGGAAATACATTATAATTATTGGATAACTCCAAAGTACGTGCAATCACTTCTTAATTTACTTTGCCAGTAGTAGCTCCGAACGACATCAGGGCCTTGGTTCTCTGACGGTTAATGCTGTTAGCCCTATTGGCTTTTACAGCGACACCGCTTGGGTAGGGAAGACGGTACTCTGTCCCTGATGAAAAGCAAGCACTACGTGGCTGCCTGTGAGGAAAATTAAATAGAATGCATCGGCCGGGAATCGAACCCGGGCCGGCCGCGTGGCAGCCGAGCATTTTACCACTGAACCACCGATGCGTGTAAGGTAGGCGGGCGCGGCGGACGCAAAACGTCGCGGGGGGCGGAGGGACGAATGGCGAGTGGCGAGCCGTTTCGCAGCAAGGATTTTTTGATATTGTAACAACTTCTAAAGTACTTATTAAAATGAAAAACAGTAAAAGACAGTTTTGATCTACATTAAATGGCCAACGTAACTAATATACTTATTTATATGCTGAGAGCATTTCTCTAAAACTATTCGCAGCTTCGAAATAGTGTAAAAAGCAAATTGTATCTTCGTTTAACGTTAAAAAATAATAAAGTATTTTAAAGGATAAAGATTAATACCATTATGGAAAAATATCCCTCACATTAAAAAATATATTGAAATTATTATTTTTTAGACAGAAATATGATCACTACACGTTATCCTTAAAAGATACGAATATGCTGTCGCGGACTTTTTTGTAGATCTTATTAAGAGGAACAATACTCCAGTACATTATTTTCATATAGTACTTACCATTAAAGCAGTGCATGCGCGAAAGTGTACCAACGGGTAGGACTTTATACACATTTATCTTATTTATGTTAACTTACATAAGAATGTACTATATATAAACCTTCTCTGAGAAATACTCGACATAATGGTGAAAACCCCATCAAAATCCGTTGGGTGGTTTAGAAGAAGAAGAGTTAGAAAGTGCAGATAGACACGCGACTTTGTTTTATAAGATATAGGATAGGATAGGATAGGATATGTATTATGTTCATCTAAAATGTAAATTAAAAAAATAAATAAGTTTTATGAATTAAACTTTAGGTTTGTATTATTTAATTCATGTATCATACGAGTCTTGTTTAGTAGGCAGGGAGGAAATGATTAGTCAGTCATTTCTGTCTGGTCATTTTAGAGATATAGTAATCACATACCACACGTGGAAGGCTGCAGCAGCGCCTTGCTTTACCCAAAACTCCATACTAGTCCCAGAACATAAATATAAATATTCTTCAAGTAACATATATGAATCAACAAATATTACGTTATATCAGAATTGTCATCGGCAGTTGACTGCATTGCGATGAAATCTTTATCTACACATATTGTAACATTCAGGCGAAGGATATTAAGTTTTCTGTGTACGTACTCTATAAAATCCCGTATTTTGTACTTATTTTCTCTTGTTAATGACATTAAAAATATGTTAGTATTTCTACAGAAGTCACGAGCCTGGTAGAAGTGAAATCATCTTGACATTGTAGTCCATAAACAGCCGGGTAGGCAGAGGGAACCTAGTGTTAATACACTCCGTCCCCCTTCTCCACCGAATTCGGGAGTTATTGCGAATAAAGCGACGGAACTCAAAGCCGCGCTTTGTCTCGACACCAGAGCAAAGAAATGAAAATATAAATTTAAATAATTATTTCATTTCTTCGAATGGGGATCGAACCTACAACCAGTCCCATTTACAGCCACACGCTTGTGCCCCTGCACAACGACCGGCCCCAGTATCGGCCCCAGTATCGGCCCCAGTATCGGCCCCAGTATCGGCCCCAGTAGAAGTTACTAATCTAATAACAGCCGTCGCTGTAATAGAGAAGTCACTTGAAACTTTGCTATTTTAATTAATTAAGACAACAAATAGTAAGATGACACACCATGTTTACAATGTGGCTTCGTACAGCGTGGTGGCGAAGTCACTAATTAAATTAAATGAGAACCCTTTACAGTTCTACTCAGAACTCTCAAATTCAACGCCCTAGGTACAATTTCAACATTGGATATATTAACCACTTAGTACTAAAAGTTTATGAACGGTACGAACATTTAGCTGCATTGGGTTTTGAAATAAACGAAGTTAGTTAATATTTCTGTTAGCGTGTAGATATGTATATTAGAAAATCTTATAGTAACTTATAGATAGATATACTAAGTACTCATAAACGAGATAGATGTGGGTTCCATTTCTACTCATGGGAATTAATTATTTACATTTCTTGCTTTTAAAAGACAAATCGCGGTGTTGGGCTTGGTATGTAACTTTCTTAATACGAAATGTCTTGAGTAGAAAAATGGGAAACAGAGATTTCTGTTTTTTTTTTCGGTCTTGATGTTAATGTCGTTAGCCCTATTATTGGCTTTTACAGCGACACCGGTAGGGTAGGGAAGAGAGTACGCTGTCCTTGAAGAAATGCAGGTACTATGTGTGCCTGTGAGGGATGAGATTTCTTGTAATTAGTGAGATATAGCGTGAAGAAGAGAGACTACAAAAATGTGAACAACGTTGGCATCAGTTAAAATTGTATTGTTATCTCTCATCATCAGATAATTTAAAAGGCAACTAAGAAATTTTTCAGTATTAAAAAATTAAAAAAATAATAAAAGAAAATTTTCACGATATATTTATATTTAACAACAATACAAACAAATATTAATTGCATAAAAGTAATTTTATGTATGTGGAAATATTATGTAACATTTAATTTTAGTACTGACTAACACCGCCTACACGCTAGGTTCAAGCTTCACGTTCCACACTAGCTATTCATATTTAAATTAAATTAATATATAGATATTAAGCTAGTTAAGGCGCAGTATATACAAGTAAATATTACAACTTATTAAAGCAAATGTATCTATAGGCACAAAGAGAGGAACGAGACTACACTAATAAAAGGATGTGTAAGGTTCCTAATTCGTTACATTTTTAGCATATTGTTTTAGGTTCTCCCAATTTTCTAAATGCAGGTCAATGTTAATAAAATAAATTAATTATTCATATAAAATCATAAAACAACTATGGCGATAAAAATAAACATTATTATTGGAAATAAAATAAATTAAAAGATTGCTAATTTAGTGCATATATTACATTACAATTTATAAAAAAAATTGAACGAAGGATACGTAAGGAACGAAAAAATAGTGCACCGCCGCTTCGTATACAAAGTTAAGCAGCTCACGTGCTACAAACAAACACGCACCGGCAGCAGCCAGATCAAATAAACTGGCCGCACGGATCCGGGAGCGCCTAGAATAGTAATGGATTAACATGGATTATTTAAATATTGACTTGTAAAAACACTGATTGAAGCAAAGTCGGGACATGAATTAATTAATACATGTATGTATTCAAATCGTTATGCGTTTGAGTTATGAACAGGAATTTAGACTTTTTTAAAGACAAAAGCAACCGAAACAAAGACAGAAGCAACCGTTAGTTAAGACACTCCGTTCGCTAATTTCCGTCGAATTCTGAAGGCATCACATGTTGAGTGGTGGAACTCCACGCCGTGCTTTCCCTCGACACCAGAGCGAAGAAATGTCAATATATGTAGATTTTAAATAAATATTTCGTTTTCTCGAGTGGGTATTGAACCCACGAGCCACGAGTAGTCTCGTAGCCTCAAGTATATTTAAAATATATCCACTATTGCTATATACCTTGCAGACCACAACAAATGATACGAGCGTTGCGTGCCAGCTCTATTAACAATGAATCAATAGCGCGATAAAAGAAGTCCGTGCAGGTGCCAGGTGCCAGGAGCCAGGGGTCGCGCCATATTGAGACATAACTCACGAGCCGCAAGATCAGCTACAAGTATAATAGCATAGGATAGGATTTTCGTAACCATTATAATATTAAAAATATACATTTTCTGCTATCGCAAGTTGAAGTAGTCAATGAGGTAGGTACTTCAGGTATTTAGTATATCAACTTTTACCTGCGACTTCTACTCCTGGTCAATTGGTAAAAATAAAGAGTTTTGTACGACACATTCTAAGAACTGACTACACATACGAGTAAAGAATATCGAAATGAAAAGTTATCTTATTTCCAACGATTTCGGATAATAACTTATAGTCTACTTTCATAAATGGATTATGCAATACAAAATAAAATTAGTGGACTAAAATAGTGCCTTATCACTTTCCTTTCCAAGTGCCTAGAAGGGCATTCATTCCGCTGTCTTCATATTCTTCAGCCACAATTCACGTCATACACACGCGCGTCTCTCGTTTTTCACACACTACAGTTTTACGTAAGCTCGATTTGGGCAACGTTCGCGAAACCACGTCTTATTTCGACGGCCGTGAGATTTATGTGGTCAATTATGGTGGAACCTACTGTGCGGCTTGTTCGTACCAAGAATGCTTAAGCATAAAAAAATATGTAACGAATTTTCTTATTTCTTTTGATTAGGAAATAAACTTTAAGAGTAAATTATATTAATTTTAATTATATAATTTTACTTACAATATAAAAAAACGTCAGTTTACACTAAAAATTTTCTATATGTATATTAAAAAGTGAAGAAATTTCTTTATAAGAAAATTATGCGACCGAAAGAGTATAAAATTTAGCACAGTTATAATTGCGCAAAAATGTAAGAAGAATAAAAATATTTTATAAAAAAATATATACACACACTACCTTAATATATTAAAACAATATTCTCGTTGATATTTCAACTTATTGTATATGTCAATTCCTACTGTAGTTTATATTTAATACGTGAAATCTTCGAAGCAACCAATCCTTTGAGGATGTAAAAGTTTGTGGAACGTTTCGCTCAGTTCACTAAGTCGACTCAATAAAAGTTAGACTGTTAGAGAAAATCTAGCATTTGAGAATGTTATTTATTTTTATTAGATGCACCTGCTAGAAACAAATCTGTAATATATATATATATAACTTATTACTCTCACGTTCACACGTTTAGATAAGAAATTATGTTACAATGTTGTTTTTATAAAATTATAGACCAAAAAAGAAAAAAAACTCCATATAAAAAATATAGACCAAAAGCTATTTATTTTATACATTGAATGTGTAACAGCAGTAATTCGAAACAATCTCCAGGCATTGTATTAATTACCAAAATAGGTAAAGTATGTAATACTATAATATTCATAGTATTTCATGATTATCTCTCTATCGCCCCATTTTGCCTAGGTATTGTATAAAATAGCCGAGTAACACAGATTGCCGGTACCAAATATACCTAGGTACGTACTATGACATTTCACTAGGATTAGACAGAAGTTACCTTCATAAGAAAGTCAAAACAATTAGATATATTACAAGAATAATCAAACAGTTTCTATCTTAATTAAAGCTGTGTTGTTCGAAATTAAATAGCACCTAAGCTTTAAGCTTTTACTAAAGTTTATTAGGCGCAAGTCATCATTTCCTCGGAGCGATTCAAAGCTATTAAAACTGTTAGGCGAGACTCCATTAAAACGCTCTAAAGTCTATAAATCAGCAACTTCATTTTCACAGAAAACAAGATACGTTTATATAAAGTGTCTCACCACGTCTAAGTTCGAATATCTTTCCCTCAAATATTAAAGTCCATATTTCAACGCTCTCAGGACTTACGTGAACGAGTGGAAACTTTGATTACTTCATTATGCACAAGTCCTTCCATTAGTTTTCGTAATATAATATTTATTTTGTAGGCACGTCATAATACTATGAAATATTACAAAGTTTATAAATTTTTGATACATCTGGTTTCCATGTTTCTATATAAACATACGCTTGTTAATTTAAACGAATGAAGAAGCATTTATTGATTATATATTATTAGCAGTTATTTATTAGTTATTTATTATTTATTTAGCAGGAATTTAAAAGAAGAGACAGGCCACACCGACCCAACCCCGCTGACACCGGGTTACAACATCATCATGTCGTAAGAAAAGTCATCTCAGTTGATCTACGAGAACAAATTATTGATAATACTGAAGGGAATCACATAAAATCATGAGAACATCTGGAAGATATACGTAAAGGCGGTATACAGTAACTGTAACGTTTGGCGTCCCGTTCTCTGGCTATTTCGCTAAGGATAAAGTGTATCTATCATAAGCAATGTACATATCATAAGCAAAATTATCCACTAAATATAAGCTAAACTTCATAACTTATCTTATGCTATTGAATATTATAATAGGTTGATTGTTAATACAATACAAAAATATCATAATACAAAATAATAAAAAACGCTGTCCCAAAAAGCATCAACACTCAACCAAAACCTGAAGAAGACTTAAACACAGGTCGGCGAATAAAGCCTTTCATGAAGCAAAATATTATTATGAGAGTTTACGTAACTTTATTTTTAATAGCACGTCGAATGAAGGGTTGTACTCACCGCGGGTCCTCAAAAGTACCTAAAACTTCGGCGGGGAAACGTCAGTTTTCTATTCATTATCTGACGTTTTAGATGCCAAGAGGCAAAGCGAAAAGTTTCCATTGTTACACTAAAGACCCTTTATTGTTTGAGCGTTTACGCTCGGAAAATTTTATATATATGAAAGTTTGAATATCGGCATATTTTTCTCAAAAGAAATTTAGTAGCTTATACTAATGAAAAGGTAAAGGACCAATGAGTGGTTCAATCAAATTGCATTATCGCTGTAGAGCAGTCACAGGGAGAGGGTGGACGCTATAAATTGAATTACGGTTCCCAGAAGCTCCGCTGGTCTATATAAAAAATCGCCTTTGAATCATACCGCGGACATTTCTTTTGAGAGATAATCGAAATTCCTCTCCTTCACATTTCCTCCCCGGGGACAATTGAAATTTTCTCGTGATATTTTGTTCTATTGACAATATATGAACATCGAGGTATAATTGTTATAAAATAACAAAATATTTATGAAAAGAATAATATTAATCAGCTTCATGCAAAAAAACTCCCTGCTGCAACTGCAAAAAAACTTCCCGCCGAATTTTGTATAGGGATGGCCCTTTGCCTTTTTTATGGAAAAGAAGGGAAATACGTCGCCAAAAAGTGTCAGAGCGAAGAAATTATCCTCCCCCCTCGTAGAAATAAATAATAATTCGTTACCACGACCGGGGATCGAACCCACAAACGTTGGCTTACATTCACACTCTTGTGCTGTTAAATAATAAATACTATAAATTACGATTACATGTAGTTTTAATCAATTATTTCAACAGAAACTGTCTGCTGCGGTCGGGTAGAACCGCAGCGTCCGCGTCCGCGCAATCACCGACTATTGTCCTATCTAGCGTTCATTAACGACCGCTTTTAATATTTTAAACTATCATGAATTTCATACTTGTGAATAAGAAAGTAAGTGTCTCGTGCCTCACTGCTTTACAGCGTATTTATATTGAAACATATATGGAGAGTTTGTACATGTACATTGCACATCTTAGTCTTTAGAATAGACTCAAGGGAACTGTGCGTTACATTCGTAAAATGATTTTAGATACTAAATTTAGATTAAATAAATAAAATATTATGAAGAAATCAGGTAAGTACTATATGATCTTCATTTAGTCAGTATGTTTGTGACGAAAATCCATAGTTATTTACAAGATTTTTATGACGGAGGGTTTCCGCCTAATAAGTGAGATTTAAATGCCACATGGAACCAACGATCCCTTTGCCCTATTATATGCTGCTTCCCGTTACGTGACACCAGCACGAGTGAAGATATCATCTTATATCATAAGAAATTCATCTCTAACGTCCGACCCTCGTAATATTGCAGCATACAGCCAAGTACCTATTGGTCAGTTTAAATATTTCATACATTCATAAAAGATAATAAAATAAATCAAAAACAGCTTTACGCTGTATTCCGCAAACCGCTGGGTAGGCAGAGGGAACCCAGTGTTAAGACACACCGTTCCCCACTTTCCGTTGAATTCTGGAAGCATTGGGTGTTGTAAAGCGGAACTCACTACCACGCTTTACTTCTACACCAGATAAGAGCGAAGAATTGGACATATAAATTTAAATTGCTCATGTGGAGATTGAACCTACAACCCCTTGCGTTTTAACCCTCAATTAATATTTAATCAATTCAATTTTTTTTTAAATATTATTGTTCCATGTCATGTCATTATAATAAAACTTTTCGATTTTTTTATATCATCATCATATTCTCAATTTGTTTATTTAACTATATGTATGTAATTATAATCATCAGATATAACGTATTAGGAGTTTAATTGTTAACCAATTACTCCAACACAGTGATAGGGATCCGTCTGCTGCGGTTAGGGGAACCGCAGTCTGTGTGTGCATTTAGCCACATTTATATGGCCTTAGGTATATGAACTATGGTATATAATGTGCACTTATGTGTATTAAATAGATAATAAAGAAAATTAAATATTTAATCTTTCTTGCGCACTACCATTGCTGGTTTAATTTTATAAGCAATACATAAATACGAGTATATTTTAAAGATAGGTTGGTACGCCTAAATTTATTACGTGATTCGTAATGTATCGAAATAAAAAGCGACACATTTCCATGGCCGTAGTGGCGCAGTACAGTGGTACCAGCGTGTGACTGTAAACGATTGTAGGTTCGATCCCCAGTAGGGGGAATAAATATTTTTATTTCCTCGAACTGGTAAGAAGGCAAACACGCCTACTGTGGTTAAATTTACTTGTTATAACTAAAATATTCGGCATAATTATCAACTACCAATTTAAACCATTAATTACATTTACAAGCTAAAAATATATATTTTTCCAGCATCACTTTTATAATATAAATACAAAATGAATTTCACGAGTGTTTTAAAATATTTCTTTCCTTAGTCTTTATCTTCACGCGCCATTAAACTAGGCTGTAGCTGTCTAATTAAATCCCCTCAAGGCGTAAAACGACGCGATGTCGAGGATTTTTGAGAAATATATATTATTAAAAGGTACACTTTACACAAAAAATTATAATATATATATTATTTATTATTCCTGTCATTTGTATGGAGTGATGTAATAGGCCATTCATACGTAAGAATTAAGATTATCTTTAGATAAGAATGAAAATTGTATATATTTCCATACAACGATTTTTAATACTAATATTATCATAGCCATATAATAAATGAATCTTATTAAATAAAGATATACAATACTATTCGAAGTAGATTGTTTATTTATATTGACAAAATATTAATATTAAATTATGATAATTTTATATTTAAATAAAAATATATACACAATTTATTGTTTACTTCCATTTTATATTAAAATATTTCATAAAAACAAGTAATGCTTTAGTCAAAACATGCGAAAAGACAATGAAAAAAATCTCTACAGTGGGAGCGCGCAGATGCGTCTGAACGCCTTGTGAATAATTACCGCGCCTCGAGGCACCTAAGAAGCACCGTATTCAATAGAAATTGCTATATTGATAATTTTATTATATTTATGGAGAAACTAACGGTATCTGCCAGACTTAACATAATTTAACGTAACCTTAATTAAAGTTGGTAAAACGTAGGTTCCCTTTCCCGTTCCGTACACTAGTGTGAGGTACCATTAACAAAAAAAAATACTGGTAAATTGGAGCGGTAGTAGTAGGTAGTAGTGATTCTTTAACTTAAGTTTATTAAGAAATTAAAAACTTATGGCTTGATTTCTTATGAATCCGTTTCAAATTTTTAGATTTTCTTTGCATCTACATAATATTGTTAAAAAAAAAAAGTTTAAAATATAACTTGTTAATCTACAAATATTTAATAAAAAAAATCCTCAATTAAAATCCATTAACAAAGTAAATATTCTTATAATAAAATCAATTAAGAAACTTTGAAATGTTTAAAAGGGTAGATACAACCTAACTAAGGACTCCGTAGTGAAGTTGAGGATAGTAAAATAAGTTAGGCTCTTGTCTAACAAGGATATGCACTTAGCTGGGGATCCATTCGACTAAAACTTCACTACAGCTAATCTAATGTCGAAAGTCTATGTTATTGTATTGACTTTACAATTGTTCAGGCCAGAACAAAGATGGCACTGTAAACTAATTATATCTCGAAAATATAAGACTCTACTGACTTCTTAAGAACCACTCAGAAAAATATAATATTTATTTCAACATTTTTGCAAGTATTATTAAGATGCAAAGTAACAATATATGGCTGTTGTGACGCAGGGGTACCAACTTGTGGCTGTTAATGCGACGGTCGTAGGTTCGATTGCCACTCGAGGAAATTATTATTTTTTATATAACAAAGCATTGAGTTGCAATATTCAGCAAGTAATGTCTTGAGATTTCGGCGGAAAGTCTTAACTAAGTTCGCTCTGCTTAAAAAAAAGAAATAATAATCTTAAAATAACCCTTAATTATTATCCTAAAATATAATCCTATATTATTTATATATCGTAATTGATTAACATTTTACTGCATGCAATACATATAAGAAATTACTATCGTTAATTTTAATAACTGCAATCAGCTTCAGCTGTATTCCGCATACAGCAGGGTAGGCAGAAGGAACCTAGTGTTAAGACACTCCATTCTCCACTTAATTCAATGACTAAATAGTACTCGTAAATGATAGAAATGCATTTCCAAAGTATCTGTGAGCTGCTACATACAATCTATTTGTATTTGCCACGGCTGAAAGCCTTGTGGTGAGCGACAAGTTTCATGCATCACACCCTAAACGCGATTAACGACCGCCCGCAGTCCTGGCCCTTATTCATTATCATTAAGTAATATTTATTTATTAAATAATATTTTTTTCTATTAGTTTAGTTCTATAATTTTGCTCCGGAATAAATTTTCTAAGCATTTTGAATTAGGTATATTACATAAAAAATAGTATCAAGTTAAATTATTTTAACGGTCAATACAGGTCTTGCTGTATGTATAAATTGTCATTTAACTTTTAGATTGTGGTGTTAGAAAAAAATGAAATTTGGCAGACATGTAAGACAAGAAAGCAATTAAGAAAAAATATTAATAAAACTAGACAAAATATTGTACGTAACCGTATGTATATTTCTACATTAAATTTGCTTCAATTAACTTGTTCATTTTTTTCACAAAATTAACATTATATTCATAACTTAGCTCTATCTAGATTGTATTCTCATGGTCAGTATCTGATATCTAACCACTGAGGATATAAAAGACCGTGCAAAGTGGAGTAGGTTGAGTAGGAAGTAGACCCTGGTAATAGCCGGGATTAATGCCAGGAAGAAGACGAAGTCAGTATCTGATATATCATAAAATACTTATCACTTAGAAGTATTAGTTAATTATGAAAACTTATTTATTATATTATGTTCATAGTTTAGCAAACGATTGCGGTGTTAATACTTACTCTCGTTAATAGTTTGCTTTTAATGCCAATTTCACGTTAAACTTTCGTCATTACAATGTTCCTTATGTGATAAGATGAGGCTAAGCGCCAGTTTCAGTGGTTACGATTAAAGTTTCAGATAGTTCTCTGATATTTAATATTGTTTCACAAAGAGAGAGAGGGTTTCTGTTTGAATCGGCTGATATCTTAAGAAACACTTTCTCTAATAGATATTGCTGTTCGAGGCCTATGAAATCAAATATTATAGCTTATGTGGCAGTTAAGGCTATCCGGGATTTTATCAGCCAGTGGTGAAACTGAACCCTAATAAATAAAATTTTAAGTAATCTTAACATATCGCATAAAAACAAGAAATGTTCGAATCTTCAGTTGTAAATCTTGCTGAGTAAATAAACGGAGAATATTATGACTACGCCGTAATTAGCTTTCTCATTTGATAAAATGATTAGTGAAAATGCTAATTACGACTTCTAATCTAGAACACATGTTTTTTTCTTTTCTCAGGTTCACGCTGTATCCCGCAAGTTCACGCTATCCCTATGGGTAGGCAGAGGGAGCCTAGTATTAAAACACTTGTTATTTACTGAGTGGCGCAACTCAACACTCCGCTTTTGCTTCGAGATCAAAACTCAGAATAAAACATAATAAAAAAAAGATTTGACTGTATTTCATTTTAATATGATGCTTTACCAAAAATATAGGTACAAGGTAAGAAATTCAGGGTTTCAGTTTATTACGTCATAGCGGGTAGCATTAGCATAAAATATTTGAGTGTATCCTGCACTCAGTAAATTGAAACCGAAGTTTGGTCTCCCATAATACCCTCTAAGTTACGCGTACTTCGATATAGGGCTGAATTATTTATAACTCGTTCATAGCTCGAAAAATATTCTCTACCAGGGAAATTGGCATACATTTTCCGTTATAATTTTATTTGGTAAATCAATAAATTAAATATATGGAGTAATACGTATGAAGTTACGTACAGGGGCTAACAAAATGAAAAAAAAAAGTTTATTGAGTGAATCGATTGACGATTCATTTCTTTGTTACGTCCAAAAATATTTAAGCGAAATGTTAATATTTTAACTTAAAGCACGGCTTAAGTTCCGCCACTCCACACACAATGCCTCGAAAATTCGGCGGAAAGTGGGGTACAGAGTGTCTTGACACTAGTTTGCCCCTGCCTACCCTGCTATAATTGGAATATAGGACGAAGCTGAAAAAAAATATACTTCTTTCATAATTATTTTTGAAATAATACTTTCATAAACTTAAATGTTTCGGTACAGGCACTTAAAAGAGGCTGTTACAAAGGCTCATAAACAATTTTTAGACGCATCTGTGTCTTACAAAATGAAGGGAAACAAATACCATACTTCATGAAGAGGGTTCCCTCTGAGTACGGATTACACAGGCATTTACTTAAGTATAACATACCGCTGAATTTTCCCCATAGCAATGGATCTCTAAGTTTACAAACGAGTAATAAGGGCAAACATTTTTTATTTATTTTGTTCTTTGCAACTGCTACAGGCATTTCAAATTGATTTACTTGTCTATTGGTATTAAAAAAACTTTTCATTTAATACAAATTATGTTAAAATTTTCATATAATTTAAAATCGAAGGAAGAATAAATAGTATTAACATTACAAAGAATAAATAGAAAAATATTTTGAAGAGAACTTAGGAACGTTTTGATTAAATTCCATATAATGTAATATTTTAAGCTTATTCTCTAATCGCTCGAAGTTGCTAGAATGCTGAATTCTATAAAAACTATGCTGCAAAAATATTTATATCTTATATCTGCATTTGTTCGCTTTGGTAACCAGGCCCAGCGCGGGGTTGAATTCTGCCGCTCAACGAGCAATGTCTCAAGAACCCGGCGGAAAGTAGAAAAAGGATGTGTCGGAATGAGGAACGGGGTATCTACACACTAGGTTCCATGGTTCCCTCTATTAATCTCTAATTTAAAAAAGTCTTCCAAACACCTTCATACCGTTACACAAGGAACATTTTGAAACCGCATATATTTTTAAGGACGAAAAGTGAAACTTGGCATAGTCAGACAAGTAAGGCAGTTTACAAATGGAGGCGAAGACTTACGTTATTCTTATTGTTCTGTTGCCTTTGCCTTTTATAATAGCTGGCAGCTTTACAAGGTTCCGTAACACAAAATCAACTGATAATTATGATTTTATTCATAGAATGTAATATTTCACCCACATATAGTGACTATATTTGTATTAAAAATATATGTATTTTTATTTTCATTTCTTCGATCTGGATTCACGGCAAAGCGCGGCGTTGAATTCCGCCACTCAACATGCAATGCTTCGAGAATCCAGCAAAAAGTGGCGAACGTAGTGTCTTAACACTAGGTTCCCTCTGCCTATCCCGCTGTGTGCGAGATACAGCGTGAAACTGTTTAGTTAATTTCACGAAATACATATTCGTAAAATATATATGATGATGACTTTTGGATGTCATTTGCAACACATTTTTGCCGTAGACTTTGATGACACCATTACGCAGGGTAAACGGTCTGGTCGTTGTCCATTCGATCCCGTCGTTCGATTTAATTTAGCGCAGCCGGCGGTTACCCTAGCCCGGTTAATTTGGAAATGATTATTGCCTACACTCTCCCCTAGAGAGCAAAAAATCGAAACTGCAACGCCTCTTAATGCTTTCTTAATGAAAGGCCCGTATCTTTATCGTTTTTTTTTTTCATTTATGTTATAGGAAACTCGTCTATCTTCCACATCTGCCCGTTAAGACTAGTGCCATGTGAAGGAAATATAGATATTTTTATATAATTATAATTCTAGAACAGATTATATATTGTTTAAATATTATTTAACTATGAAGCTAAAGAGAAAAAGGTTACAATAAGAAAAAACATTCTCGCATTCTGCAATTTCCACTCTTTTTTGTTGATGCAGAATATTCCGTGAAACGGCTCTATGGGCGACCTCGTTTTCATTGAATTTTGAAGAATGCCTAAAAAAGGCTGAGTCTTTAAAGTTAAAAGCAGGTTTAAGCATAAAAGTACATAAAAGAATAACTTAAACGAATGTTTAGTTCCTTTTAGTTGAACATGCACCCAACTGTAAAATAAATTGGCGAGTGAGGAAAATATGAAAAATTTACACAAAATACCTTACCCTATTGTAAATAAAGCAATTCAATGTTGTTTTAGTCAATTTTTCTAAAAGCTAACATGTGTGTTAGGTTTTGGTTTTATTTCGAAAGCAAAAAGGTGGACGTGTCGGCTTTGAACAGGAGCGCCATCGATTCCCTGAAAGCCCATTCGGTATAAACATTGTAAACAAAGCCAAACGATATTCGAATATGTGCTCGTATGTACTTACGCGCAGTACATATCGACTCGTAAGCATTGTTTGTGGAGTTCACTCGCAATCACTCAAAAGTACTGCATTTAGTGATGACATTTATAATATATTTTTTTATAGAGTGCTTAATTACTTTATTTATTTTATAATATTTTAAAGACTTTTCTTACTTCACGATTAAATATTGAAATAGATTTACAGACTTGATATTTGAACAATATTTGATTTCTGCTTCTAGTAATAATCGTTGCTAAAGCAACGATTGTTAAAAGTACGCCAATATACAGAGTGGAATTGTCAGCACCACTTTAAATGAAACCACAGTTTTAACTACTCTATAAAAGACTAATATAATACAGAAAAAAAATTCTTAAAAATGAAAAAGTTATTTTTTAAAAAAAAATAAATAATAAAATTATCGTTTCAAAATAAAACGCCATTTGTAAAGTATAATATAGGCACGCACACACTTACCTGTCAAAGCGACAACGTCGCACTCGTATGTGTGCGTCACACGAAATACAGGTACGGATAAAGTTCGTGAAATGAAAAAAAAATCCTACGTCCAAACTGTTGAAGTACCTTGATTAATTTCTTTAGTTCTGGGTTTAAAATATTTTACCCTAGATACCGTTTCAGTAAAAGGAGCGCTGCCTCTTCCACCCTGTATAAAAACAGATGAAATAAAATAAAAATTGAAGATTTTTTTTTGAATAACCAAAATATTTCATACATTAAACTTATTAATAATTTAATTAAAATAATTAACTAAGAAATTAAGTATATCGATACCAAAACGATTTACTCGTAGTTATCGATAATGCCACATCCCCTTTCAACCGAGTACCTACAAAGAGAGGCGGGGGTGGTTTTAAGAACTAAAAGCACAGCGTACCTAGACTACCTAGGCGGTATATACGGGGCACAGAACCACAAAAGGCCTCAGCTACAATGTAGGCACAACACAATAGAGAACGAGCATTGTTGCTCGCTTTTAATAACGAAAGAATATGATGAAAATAGATTTATGTTCTGCTATTGAAAATACTCGTACATGCAATCATGTTTATATCTAAATAGAATTTATGTTGAGTTTTCAATTATATATTTTTATTTGCTATAAATGATTTTCATTGTAATAAATTGTAACGTTGTTTTAATAATTATTATACACATCTTTTCTTTATATTTTTTTTATAATCATTAAAATGGTTATTTTACATAGGCAGATTTATTCAAGGGGCCATCGAAGCAATGTGACACACATGTGTTGACAGTGTAAACTGGATGGTGTGGGTTTGATTTGGATCTCTTTTTGACATGCATTTTCCTATTGTGTAATATAATCTCTTTGTTACCGTACAATCTCCTTCGTGTGTTCTCCATACGACGTGACATTGGCGAAGTGATTAGTGCTCAACTGGCACGCTCGAAACACCATAAATGAAGAACTGAACTGAACTGAACTGTGGATTAAATCTCCACTCGGAGAATAAATTATTCTAAAATTGAAGAATCTTGACACTAAATTCTCTCTGTCTACACTAGCACTACGGAATACAATTTAGATCTAAATCAGGTAACGGCTAGTTTATAGAAAAAAATGATATTATAATTTTCGCAGTAGATTACATTTTTTTTAATAATAATAATGACTTTTATATTATAAGTTACAGAATATAAGTAAAATAATACCTTTGTAAGCGATTTAATACTTAGAACAGGTCTCAAATGGCACCCACATTAATAATATGTCTGCATCTAATAGCTCGATATATAACCCCAGACGATCTCATTCCAACGACAATTCATTTCTTCGTTCATTCATAACATAATACCAATTAATTCCAGAAAGGCAATATAATTATAAGAGAAAAATAGCAGACAAGGCTGAAAAATATTTAAAGGAAAATAACTTAGCTTTGTATGACAGCAGCTAAAAAAGGACCTGTTTTAAATATATTTTAAAAAAGAAGTCTGAAAAAAGGTTTTTTTTATTTTTTTGTAATTTAAAATCATGCTGTAGAATGCTGGAATACAAATTTATTAGGAACACACTAACCTGAAAGCTTAGCTTAGATAAAAATAAATGATACATTTCACAAGTATTACAAAAAATCTCGTTAAACCAACTCTTGCTGACGGCGCTTACTCGGTACTTTTAATTTATCATTTCCACACGAAATCCCCAAAACTTCCATATCAGAGGGTCGGGAGACCTTTCCGAGTGTCTTTTGGGAAATTCACGCTAAAGTTACGCTTTAAATATTTTAATAAACTCGTATTAAAGCCGTAAAAAACACTTTGCGTTCCCGTTTTTTACTCGCGACACCCTACTGAGGATTTTACCGCAAATTTTGAGTACAAGCCTGGGATGTACTCGATGTGGGGTGCAATGCTTTATATAGGGTGTATTTCATTATTCATAATGCTTTGTTCTGAACTTTGGGCTCCTGTTTTGGACGTGTTCTGTTGTTTTTGACGGGACCAGTTTGACTACACTTGTATGCGGAAAAGTTGGAGTGAATGAGTTTTCCAAGACAAAGCTATTGTTTTATTGCTGATGAAATTGAACCATATTTCTGCCTGCTTTTGATTTTTAATTCTTAATAATTACTATATGATTCTAGCAAATTATAAAAGAAAAAATAAATAGTTCATTCTCTCGAGTGCGAATCGAATCCACTGCCTGTTGCGTTCACAGTCACACGCATGTGCGCCACGACTGACATCAATTACTGACCTGAATAATTCAATAGTAAAATATTTCCTATATATTAACCATATTATCTCAATATTTCTGCCATCCAAACAAGGAATAGCAGAAAAAATATATATATCCACTCCATATAAAATTTAAATACGTAAATCCATAGCAAGAATCATACGGGCGTGTATTCCAGGGTAGACTTTACCTTTGCGTTATTCGTTTATGATAATTCACATCGGTCGTATAATGCGATGGTCTGTTGCGACGATTCACCCAGATTTTTATTTGAAAATCTCCGTTTCGTGTGAATTTTATGTAAGACAGCCGTATATAGTCAGTTTTACTGTAAGCCACCCATATTGTTTTAGAATATCTGCATTCAAATGGTATTATTGTATAGAACCACGACTTTGTATAGAAAATATGTATTTTGGTATATATTGTATTCTTATCTGATGAATATTGGATGTGCTGATCTTCGCTTAGGAGTGACATTTTGTAAAATACGTAATATAAATTATGATGCAATATAATATAGAGTTAAGGAAGCTGATTAAGTTTAATAGTAATTTGTGCCTTCGGCTTTGAAAACAGACTAAAAGTCGATTTTTTCAGCTTCGCGTTGTATTTTGCACGGTAGCTAGAGGAAATCTAGTGTTAGGAAACTTTGTTCCTCGTGAATTTTCACGTTGAGTGGCGAACCTCAACGCCACCCTTTTTGCCTTGGTACCAAAGAAATTAAATTATTAATTAAATGAATAAATAATAATATACTGTCCCGAGTGGGAATCGAACCCACCGTCGCGTTACAGGAACACGTTTAAGCTCCTGCCCAACAACTTCTTCTTACTTATATATGTATCAAATACCTACAACATATCCATAAATAATATAAAAATTTAGAATTAGCAGTTCTAAAACATGCAAATCAGAAACGTCTATTGCGTAAAAGCTCTAAACAAGGTATTGTTGGCAACGGCACGGACAGTGCTTGTCGATTTTATAACCGGGGGCTATGATTTGTGCGGCGGACGCTTTTCATACTATTGATTCATGTCGGTATTCACAAACTGAAACTGATATTTTAATACAATGAAATGAGGTAACTCTTCTGCTTGTGGTTATCGATCATGGTCTTTGTTAAATTGTTATTTAATTAATAATTATATGAATGCCATTTCAATACTTTTAAACTTTGTAATGGCTGCTTACGTTTCGATTTCCTTTAATTATTATTTTTTAACTAAGATCAAGATTGTTTTTAATGCTTAAATTTGCAAATAGCAAGAAATACTTGTTAAGCAAAATTAACTCTACAATTGAACAAAAATTTCCAGAACACGATTTATATAAAAAAAAAACAAAGAGAATGAAAATATTAAAAGCAAAGGGAAACCTTACAAATTAGCAGGATAGGTAATAATTGAATAACCGTGCGGTACGGTGTCTGTGGTACTTCATAATCCCTGTGTCTGGACGACGACAAAGGGTCATTTTTTACTCCATTTGGAAACCAAATATTCAATTTACTCGATTCTATTTGTTTTGATATGAAAAGCAACTCGATTATACATTTACTATCGATTTCTAAATATCTATACCTAATTATAATAAAATCGCAATGGTTTCCACAATTGCATTTTGGAAAACATTTAGATTTATTTACATTTATATTAATTTTATTTCAATCGGTTTTTAAATAAAATCGTTATATCATTAAAAAAATGTTATTCAACAAAATTCCTATAAATATCTGTTGTTATTGAATTGGTTGAAACTTTACTTCTCCATATCTGTATAAATATTGTTTTTAAAATTATATTATTATTAGAAAACTAAAGTAATGGAGATAAGTAAATCAATAATTATAGTAATAGTAGCAGTTCAAGCGGTCGAAGCCGCGATCTGGTCGCTAGTTAAGCAATGTAACTGTAATTCAGTATCCATAGTTTAATAATTCATTTAATTAAAATTTCATCAAAAAAGATCAAACTTACGTATATATTTATTTATAGTTAAGACAACATAAAAACGCCCGAAGGGTGAACATATCAAAGGACTATAAAATCAAGAGTCGTTCAAAAACGCGTGTAATTCAATTAGTTATTAGTCGGTGCGCGTGCGCGTCGCTACCTACCTACAATTTAATACTCTCCTATTCAACCAATAACTTAATGAAATTTTATGTCGAAATGATTTGTATAAGTAATTGTATTTACGAGTCTTATTATCCGATTGATCTTTTTATATTGTTGCTAGTAAAACATACAATCTTTTAAATAAATTCATATCATTATAGTCTATTGATTTTTGTAATTTACAATAACTCATGGTAACATAAAAAAAATTCGATATATCTTTTCAGCTTCATCATATCTTCCCGGGGGAGGGGAGCCTAGTTTTAAGGTAGTCTCCTACTCTCTTTCTCTACTTTCCGCCGAATTCTGGAGGCAATGCGTGTTGGAGGCAACTCACTCAACACTTTTGTTTCGACATCAAAGGGAAGAAATGAAAATATTATTATTTAATTTCCTTAAGTGGGAATTGCACTCACAACTTGAGCCACTGTGCCATACTGGCCTCTACTCAATATATGAAATATAAAAAAAATACCAAAACTATATAAAACTATTTAAATTGAAATATTGAGAAATCCCCAGTACATTGGACAGACAACTATCGCCGACTATTAAATTAATAATAACTTACCTGGTAAGATTTTCGTCGTCGTAAATCTCACAGAGCATTTCTTCCAGATCCGTTGAAAGTGTGCTCAGCAACTGAAATGAAAAGAAGCATATGAAAATTTTCATTTATATGAAGAAAAACTAAATCTTTCTTGTGTGTCTGGTATGCAAAACGAGCTATTTGTTGACTAAAACTTCTTTATATAAGTTCATTTTTGTTTTGTTTTTTTTTTCTAATAATATTTTTTATGACATTTGTTATTTTTATACTTAAACATTTTTTTACCAAACCCTAAAGATAATTACTTTTATCCAATTGCCATTAGCATTCGAATTTCATCCATTTTGCTAAGTTTCGTCTTTTTTTAAAGTTACATAGTAGATAATATTTCAAAAGTAATTAAACTATCAGAGAGTGTGAAATGAAAATTTCACGGTAATTGTGCATAATCCCCACATTGAAACGGGCGAGTTCGATTTTCTATTCACCCCCGAGCACATATTGGAATCGTACGGGAAATGAGTTAAACCTTGTTCACCACAGTCGCAGCTTTAGCTATTTGCACTTTACACATGGATAAGGCGGTAATGGAACAACACCGTTAACTATAAGTAAGCTGCTACTTACTATAGCTTCAAAGCTATACGGATATTATAAGAGGACAAATATATAAAAATGTTTATATTTAAAATTGATTTCATAACGCCAAATTTAAATTAACTTTTCAATACCTTGCCGTGCCTTGAAAACTAAAATTTAATATTTTTTGCCCATAAACCAATAATTTATAGGAAACGTCCAAATTTACCAGAATAACAATCACCATATTTACCACAGGGCTCGTCATTAGAGCACACCGTGTGTATCAGAGTAAGTTATTTGCTTAGTTCGCAGACAGGGCCGGGGTAGAGCGTGTAAAAAGTTTTTCAAATAAAAATGTCTAAGCCGCACGGGGCACGGCCCATCAACGCCCCACCGGTTATTCCTTTACCCTTTGTGCGACATGACGCGAACGATGAATTACCAACATTTTTCTAATTTAATATGTGTTGAATTGTATGAAAACTTGAAACGTCTATACTCTGTACTTAGATATATGGTGTAGGTTCAAAGAAACGGTTTATTTGGTTCACTACCTCTTATAGAGATAATAATAATTAATTACAGTCAATTAAGAAGAATAGTGTATTATCGTAACGCGACGGTTGTGAGTTCGATCCCCACTCGATGAAGTGAAATATTTATTTACGTTCATATTTCCATTTCTTCGCTCTGGTGTCGAGGCAAATCGCGGCGTTGAATTCTGCCACTCAACACGCAATGCCACCAGAATTCGACAGATAGAGGGGAACGGAGTGTCTTAACACTAGGTTCCTTCTGCCTACACTGCTGTGTGCGGGAGCAAAATCCGATCCTATAACCATTGCAATCCGTACCCAACAGTGCCTAAACACACTAAGATATCGTCAAAAATTCCTTCTTTTTCTCACTTCTATTAATCCCCACGAGACAGATATTTAATTATATTTACCATAAAAAATTTATAAACTCATAAAGTACAAAACTAGAATGAGCTTCAAAATTCGCATAAAGCTAACGAGGCCCGTCTAATTGTTTGGAAGTGTCAGTAATATCGTCGGCGGGACCGTCGCTTAACTTATCATTTCTTTTCAACGTTTAATTCTATGAGACGATATTTTCTTTTGTATAGTATAAGCAAAATGTAGACATCTCTTTTAAATATGCTTTTACTGTTTTTTTCCTTTCTAGTTTTAGTTGAATATGTATTTTTTTTTCGAAAAACCAATAATATAACGATGCGCAATTAAAGCTACGTCCTAATTTAGATTCTGCACATTTTGCGGATAAATATATTCTAATTATTATAAGTAAGGCAATACGATGTTTCTCATTCTGAAAGTGTATAATAATAAAAATAGAAAACACTATTAATATATTTTCTTTATAATGTTTACCCTAGGAAGAAAATATAAGTTATCTTTTCATACAGAAAATAAACTAAGACTAACGATTTTGACCATTATATTTGAAAAACGGTTTTATTTATTAAATCAACTTAATGAAAATAATTTCCACCAAAGCTCTACTCTTCCAAAAAATTAGAATACACTGTGATATGCAAATTTCAACATTAAACTGCATGCCCCCCGGGCCTCGTCCGACACTCGCTCATTTATGAATAATGTCTTTCGTTACAGCCTCGACAAAGTGTCATTTCTGTATATTTATTTTTATACTTATATGTAGATACGAGGCTTTATGTTGGTAATTTTGTAAAGTGCTTCTTATATAGGCACACAAATTTTACTGTTTAAAAAGTAAGTGATTGTTAAATTTAAAAAAAAAATCTTCACGCTGTATTCCGCACACAGCAGGGTAAGCATAGGGAACTAAGTGTTAAGACACTCCGTTTCCCAGTATAAATTCTGGAGGCATTGCGTGTTGAGTGGCGAAACTCAACGCCGCGCTTTGCCTAAAAACCACAGAGAAGAAATAGAAATACAAACGTAAATAAATATTTCACTTCCTCGAGCTTAGATCGAACCCACGACCGTCGCGTTACAGTCCCAACCTAGTGCCGCCACGACGGTTGTTATTTATTTATAATAAATACGAATGAAATCAAATTATATAACAAGATACTAACATAAATGAAATATAACAAATAGACAAGAATTCGCAAACGAGGTCTTCTTCAATAAAAGTAAAATGAAACGTTGTCGCCTCGTCATGTCACCAAATAACAAATCCCACCCTTTACTTAATGTTATTGGATGAAACTTATTACTATCGTTTGTGTGCAAATTTATCTTAGTACTTCGGTATTATTTTCGAGTTATTTATTTTGCGATGAAATAACGAGAAATTTTAAAAAATCCATAGATTACTTTTAAAAAATACCTCCGAGTCTACCTTATTTCAGTATTTAGTCTATGTTTATTCACATCCATATGAAGTAGCATTTAAAACTATGTCAAAATTATAAATATTTTTATTTAGTATATTTAAATATAGCCAAAAAGCTTAATAAAGTGTGTCTTTATTGAGGTATTTAAATCTTAAAAAAATATGTAAGCTTTTCCACACGCTTTTCTACAGTATACTGGGAGTGTGTCTTTAAATCTAATCTAGATAAGGTATCAACAATTACACGTATATCCAAATGAATTATGTTGTTGCGGAGAACTTTGTTTCCGCTTTTTAGGATGCATAAAAAAAAATATAATAAAATAATTATAACATGCTAAGGTATTTTCATATCTAAAATCTTATTAAAACTTGTTGAAAGTTAATTATTTTGCTCCTGACTGTGTTACCCAACAAAATGAGTTAAAACTCGAGACGACCAGGGGCCAGGCAGCCAGGCTTCAGGTGGGGAAGTCATAATTACATTCTGTCGAAGTGTGATTTTGATACTTTTTGGCATCCGAGCAATGTATGAACCAGACGCGTAAAATGTAACTCAATTACAGAATATAATAGCAATGGGGATAACGCACTTTAATGCTTACGAAGCTTTAAATTTTAGGGTCATATTTATAATAATTTGAAAACGTATTTTATTTTAATATTTTAGTCCGAAGTTCATATATTTCATGAAAAGCGCCTTTGCAATTCAATAAAGCAATACGTCAGGTATGCTTTCATCATTTTTTGCTCTTGATAAACTTTGAAGTAAGAAAAGAAAATAAAATATAACAAATCTTATATAAAAACAGTACGTATATAAAAATATGTACTACTATACTACATTAAGTATGTCTGTCCGTAATTGCGTACCTAATAAACGAAGACGTGAGTAAATTTAAGAAAACTTAAATAAAAATTTTAAAACACCATTAAAAACTCGAACTTTTAAACGAGGCAACCTTCAAAGATACTCATAAATCCAATCACATCAAACTTTAAACTTAAAGCCATTTCGAAGAAGTTTCAAAATGATCATTAAAAGTTTGACTTACAATCATGAAAATTGTCCATTAGCGATGGGAGCAATTTTCTGAACAAACAAGCCTGAGGCCAGAGGTTTAATTAGCGCTATTCTATCATTGGGTCTCGTGATATGAAGTCACGTCGTTTAGGCAGTATTGTTTTGTCAAAATGTATTTCGACGAAGTTATTGTTTTTTTACTACAGGCCCCGGATTCGTCCGCTTTTGTTTATTTGATTATTTTAGTATGGTTATTTATGTACAGTTCTTACATTGAGGAAATAAATCATAATTGTGCACTTATTTTGTTTGAAATGAACTAAAAATATAGGTTTACAATTTTTAAAATACCTATAAGCTTTATTTTTGAGATATTCTTGTATTATTAATTAATTTACTAGTGGACCCGAACGCGGCTACGCCCGCTTGAACTATACGGATATTTATTAAATATATTTATGAAATTATTTTCAGTTTTCAATAGAGAGATGCGTTAAGCAAGTTCATTTTGGGTGACGTTTTCTAACAACAAACTTTTCCCAAAATCGTTGCTTAGCAACGGTCGCATAGCGACGGTTAACATGGCGGAATAAATTGCATGTCAAATTAATAAGTATTTTAATATATTGGTATATATCGAAAATATTACAAATATGAGAAAAAAAGTATCCCATGGTCATCCCGAGACCCTCAAATATCTCTATATGAGTATTTTATCACAATTAAATTAGCGGTTTGGGCGTGATTGCGTAAAAGACAGACAGACAGACAGAGTTACTTGCGAATTTATAATATAGGTATGGATTATGGCGACATTTCTTTATTTATTATTGTTTAGCAGGACTATTATCCATTTATTCGAGTGGGAATCCCACCAAAAACCCATTTACAATCCTGTAAATGGGTTTTGGGACACATACATAATAGCTAATGAAATGCAGCGCAACAATTAAAAGGAATGCAACCCAGTACTTACTAAAAAATTGTTGTTATTTGTTTACTTCTTAATGTTATAGTTACCGATTTCTCTTTTATATACATGCTAATAAAATCATATCCGTGTGAACAACTATATTTTTCATCAAATTCTTTTGCATAGCTTCAAAATTCCAACGTCAGGTACCTACAAATAAAATGGACGAGATTGAAAAGCGTAGGTGTGGTGCAGACCAATTTTCGCGAACACAAAGCGGTGCCAGGCATTTGTACAATATAACTTGCCAACGTTTTCTAAAACTTTTACGGATAATATTTATAGTTTAAATTTTTGTATCTTTTAAAAATGTGAAATATATTCGTTATTAGATACTTAATGTAAATAAACAATCGCTACCGCCAACAACGTGATGTTTAATGAATGTATAAAGCCATCGTCGTCGGATTGAAATGTTATTCATAAATTCCATATAATTATGAATGGTAGATATTTGTTCTAAAACACTATATACCTACCTGTGTAATTACGAGTATATATGTACCGAAGAAAAAGATGAAACTAAAATATTGAACTACTATGTTTACAAATTTATAAACTAACATTTCAACAATAAAATCACAGTCGTTAAGCATAATTAATTTCTTATAATTTGACATAACGTCTTATAAATTGTTGAACAATGGTTGCACGCACGAAAACGTACTGAAAACTCATTGTCACGTTCCGCCCGAAACCGAGAGCGCAAGCGAGAGTGCAGAACAAACGAAAGAGAGGCACGATCGACCTAACCGTTAGGCTTGTGACGCGTCTATTCATTCATAGTTACTTGTAATTAATAGCATATTAGCGGGGCACATCGGCATAATTTATCCAATATTGTTGAAGACCTGATATAAAGTATACCTACCAGATAGTTGTCCAGAATGTCACCATGCTCATCATATGTTTTACGGTGACATAAAAAACCATGGTTTGAAATATCTGATGTGAAACTCTAACAGGCTTAGTGCTAAATGCAAAGCTTATTTATAAACAAAGCTGATTCGTAAAAAATCGAATATTTAATAACTAATTAATTCTCTAATTATTTGTATTTCTTTGTATCATTTAATACTAAATATATTTTTCATATTTTTAAATGTTCATGCTGGTTAATGTATTATTTCTTTATATAATTTTTACAATTTTTTTTTTGAACGTAACATAATTTTAAAATCTTTGCATATTTACTATTTACACGTACAGCTAGCCAATCGACGTGATTATGAAATGTTGGTATATACTATATGCAGATTTGGGAATGTTTCGTAACTCGGAAACATGCCAATTACAGAACTCGGTTAACACTTCCTTTTTACACTAATCATGTTTAATTTTCTGTAAACTCTATCTTAAATCTTTTAAAGGTAATGTTATACCTGTCTATTGTTGATCTTTATTTATGGCGTTCCGAGCGTGCCAATTCAGCACTAATCACTTCGCCAATGTCACGTTGAATGCAAAACACACAAAGGAGAATGTACGGTAAAAAAGACAATAATTACGCAATATTAAATATACCGGTGTAAAACTAATACTCAAATTCATTTTAACAATTTCTACTTAATACTGTATTTGGGATGAAATTAAATTATTTATTAGAAATATGAGATGTTAAATTAAATATTTACTTAAATCATAAATTTATTATATTAGTTATCAAAGTTAAAACTGACGCTGACCACAAGGGCCGCGCGTTAACAAAGCAGGAAATGAATGTGTCAAAAGCATACTCAATTTCAAACCCTTCAATAGCCTGTGCCGTGTAACTATATATAATAGATATTTGTTTGTTTATAAATATTTGTCGTCAATTAATTTAGATGATACGCCTGCAGTGTTGTCACACATAAATTATATAGTATATATATTTTTATTTAATCACACTGTCAGTAATGGCAACATTAATTGTTTTAAATGCAATGGGAGTTCCCATTTGTTTTTACCATTGTACTCGTAAATATACCTCATATTTATATACATTCGGATAGCTTATCTACAATATCTATGTGTATAATAATAATTAATAGTAGATATCTAATCTGACAGCCCAAAATCCCAGGACCGCGAAATCTACATAATTTTAGCAATGAACTATACGAATATTCGATTAGACGAATAATCCTCAAAATTTTAGCTTTGCCAAAATAACGTCGATCTGGTGGACAGTCTAAAAGATAACTTTAATTGAATCATATTTTTATTTATTTATTTAAAAAAAATTCACCGCCTGCGATATTTTTCATAAAAAAACGATGTCTATGTCCATTATAATAATAGCTTAGGTAAGAAATAAGGCCCTTTTACCACAGTGCGAAGACAGAAAAATATGCAAAATGAAATCTATAATTTAATTACCGTTTAATAAATAAATATTTTGATTGTCTTCATATGAAATATGGAATTGTTTTGAACTTTTACCAGCAATTGTGTGTGAAATGATGAAAGTTGAATTATTTTTAGCATTACCTGTACTCGTCAAAGAAACATAATATTACCTTCATGTAGGAGCCGCCGTTGTTCTCCCCGCAGTGTCTCCGAATGTATCGTTGGCAGACATTTGACATTTTGTATACTGAAATAAAAATTTAACTTTAGTACAAACACGAAAAAGGTTCTAAGCAAAAATATAAAGTAAATATTTCTTGTATAAATATAGATTATAAATAAATCTGGTTACATAAATATTTTTCTATTTAGAAGTTTCATTATATGTAAAAAGAGGTAATTAAATAAATAATCACTACATATACACGTATATAAGAACTCTATATTTTATACGAATGAAATCGTTTATTATTGTGAATCATAAGCCATTTTTTTAAATTTATAATATAGATACATATCATGTTCATAAATCAATTGGTATTATAAATAATTAACTTATAAATGAAATGTTTATAGAATTCATCTGAAGTGTCGCAAGTCTCCATCTTATACTATTGTATTTGACTTCGACAAGTTTAATTCTCTCGCATCTGGAATGTGAAATTGAAAAAAAGGAAACAGAAACTTGAGCTCATAAAGCGGTAAATAAACAACTGGCATCTACCACAACAAAGTAAAGCCAAATAAATGTATACTTATATAGACCAGAGTATATTTGTAGAAACATTTATAATGTATCTAACAATATCTTATAAAATTTAGAAAAAGAGGCCAGTAGTGGCGCAGGGACACAAGCGTGCGAGTTCTAGGTTCTATTCCCACTTGATTCTAAAATAAATTATTTAATATTTTTATTATAATTAAGCTCTGGTGTCGAGGCAAGGCGTATTGAGTCCCACTATATAAGCAAAACCTCCAGAATTCAGTGGAAAATGGGTACGGAGAGTTTTAACTAGATTTCTCTGTAAAAAATATATAAATTATAACTATGTAAAACAAAAATAAACATAATTTACATAAAACGTCCATTGAATTTAATAAATTTCGTTTCGCCAAGTCTAAAATTTATGAAACATTGCCTAAACTTGACGCGTCCCTCTCTGAAGCGTTTTAACAAATTGCCTTTTAGCTTCGCCGTTTAAGCGTCCTAGTTACAAGTACGCAATTTCCTGGCAACCAAAAATAAGTGTCATTTCGCAAAAAGGGTGGTCCGTGGTGACGTGGTGCCCGTGCGTGAGATATGATGACGAGATGGGTATATGGGTGGTGACGAGCCCCATTTGCATAGAGATTTTGTGAGATACCAGTGTTTGTATGATGTCACTTTGTGCTTTCTCCAACTTCAGTTATTAATGTAGGTTTAACTTTTAATGTCGTTTATATTTTTATAAGTTTGCATATTTGGGCAAAGCCAAAAAAGTATCAGGGGATTTATTTCATTCCCTATACTGCCTTGTTTCTCTCGACATTGGTAAAAGGAGAGGATGAAATTTAGATAGAAAGAATAAGCGGAAATAAATGTTAAGTGAATTGATAGAGATATAATCAAAATTAAAATCAAATCAGCTTCATGCTGTATCCCGCATGCTACCCTGCTATTATAGGCAGAGGGAATCTAATACTAAGACACTTCTTTCTCCACTTTCCGTTTCTCCAATTCCGTCGAGGCATTACGTTTTGAGTGGTGGAACACAACGCCTGGCTTTTGCGTTGGTGCCTGAGTAAGAATATTAAAACATTAATAAATAATAATTAAATCCCTCGAGTGAAGATCCCTCACAACCGTCGCATTGCAGTCACCCCTACGCAACAACGACGTAGCTCTAATATCAAAAATATTATTTGTTCATATATTTATTATCTGGTGTTGAAGTGACTCATAGCATAACTATCCATGAATAATCGTCCAATGCTTAATAGTAGCTAAAATTATATATAGCTAGACCCCATTTGCTTGTTTCTGGGATAAGAATGCAGCGTGCACCACTCATACCTAATAAAGGTAAAATGTATTCCGAGTAAGACGCAGCGCATGCAGGTGTTCTCGTCCAGCACTCGATAAGCTGATTCATATACCATTTTATTTATTGCCTATTTTAATTCTGTTCTTTGTATTGGTAACATGGCAGCTTAACCTGAAAATATACTATGGCTTTTTGTAAGCTAATATAATATAAGTATAATATATTTATAGGTTAATTTAGTAATTTAATTTAAATCAATTCCTTAATTTACATTAAAAGCTTTTAATTTTAAGCACTTAAATTAATTATCGCAGCTTAAAAGAGTAAAACAAGGAGATATTTGTCCCCAGTTCACACGGACGCGGAACGTGCCGATCCTGAAATAATACACACTATGATCCCTTTCGATTTGCAAATTAACTATACTACCTGTGATCTCTACGGTGTACGGTGGCTAAAGTGCTGCTTTTATATATATTTTTTTAATTATTTAATATCTAAGATTTTATTTCCTTTTTTAATACTGTTTGCTTTTACAGATACCACAAACTACAATTTAAGGACTTAGTTATTCTTATACCTAGATAGTATTATTTTTTAACAACAAAAATATATCACATATCTATGCATATTCATGACGTATAATAAAAAATACTAAGAGCGAAATAGTTTTTATTTTTTCTTAGTACCCAAAGAATAGATAAAAATATATTAAATATAATAATTTTCTAAGTAGAATGCGAGCGCATTTAATCAGGTACACAAATTTAAAAAAAATGTGTAGGCATTCTATATTTGCAATTTATAAAATATACTTACTATATTGAGACAACAACAAAAACAACAAATATACGATTAACAAAAACATTATTCCGGCAATAATATTCTTAAAAAAATTGTAATATCATTTATCTATATTAATATAATCAAGCGGAAGAGTTTGTTTGTTTGTTTGTTTGAACACTGAGATGTCTGGATGTACTGATCCGGTTTACTTTGTTTTTATTTTGTATGATAGCTGCATTCTTCAGAAGTGCTATAGGTTATATAACATTACATTACACATATATACTAATGTATTAAAGTACTTTCTAATTTGACATGCAATTTATTCTGCCATGTTAATAACAACCGTCGTCGCTACGCGACCCTTACCGCGACATTTTGATATTCATCCTTATGAAAATAAATATAATAGTCACTCTTAACATTTAACTAGATTGTAATTATAGTAAATAATTAAGGAGATGTCACTGATTCCAAATGACCTAGCCTCCGGGCGGCATAGTATGACCGACGCGAACGGGCAGATGATGTTGACGGTTTTATAAATTTTCATACATTTTCTAACTATTGTTAATTTTATGTAATTATTTGCTGTTTATAATTAATTTAAGCTACACTTTGGTTCTCTACTTCTTTTCTTGGTGTAGTGTAAAGTTTGGTCCTGGGATTTTATTTGATATTGCTCGCAAAAATTATCCTATTTAATGTAGAAAAATGTTTACTTATTTCATAGAGTCGATATCTATGTGTATGTACGCACGCACGAAAAACTTTAGGTACTNCTGATGGTAGAAACGTAAAACTTGGAGAGATGTTTACTTTCGTAATCTGGACATCCACTAAGAAGGGATTTTGAAAAATTTTTACCTTAAAGGGGTGAAATAGGGGATGAAAGTTTATATGGAAAAAAAATTAAATCGGCACCGATTTTTATAAAATTTAAAATTTAGATGTTTAAAAGTATTGAATTGAACACGTGTTTCATCGTTTTCTAGAATTCACCCCTAAGGGTGCAAATAAGGGGTTGAAAGTTTGTATGGAAAAATCTTTAAAACGCCACCGATTATTATAAAATTTTATATTTGGACTCTTAAAAATATTGAATTGAACATGTGTTTCATGGTTTTCCAGAATTCACCCCTAAGGGTGCAAATAAGGGGTTGAAAGTTTGTATGGAAAAATCTTTAAGTCGCCACCGATTTTTATAAAATTTGAAATTTAGACTCTTAAAAATATTTCATTGAACACATGTTTCGTGGTTTATTAGAAATCACTCCTAAATAAGCAACCGTTTTTGAGGTTTTCAAAATAAATCATGCACATTTTATTGGCCACAGTGGCCGGGCAAGTACTCGTATACCGGATTACAGATTAAAGGATTTTCGGAGTGCCGCTTTATATCCGCAATTTATTTGATTGTAACCGACAAGAGGACTTAAAATATTTTAAATGTACGTACTTTATATTTAATGAAAGACTTTCTTACGATCTGATCTTATAGAGTTAGATACTTTTATATAGGTACATTATTTAAAAGAGAAAGGGAATTTTTATGATTTATAACAAGCGCCCTTTCTTTTTGTTTTTAAAGGAAATGAAGGGCGCAGTTCATCTGACAATCATTAATTTACTTCCTTTACGCTTCAGGTGAAATATAATAAACATGCTATAGGTATATTTTTACAAGAACTTTGTGGGTGAGACTTACCTGTCTTATAAAAATACTTATTTGCATTTAAATACTCACGAAATAAACAAATTTGGTGAAGCCGATAAAAAAATGAATTTATTCTATGGTATAATTCAATCTGGCAATCTGTATAATTTCAGTATTTTAAACAATATTTCGGCAATTTATAAAATAGGTACCTAGGGCGTCCAGACAATATATAAAATATTGTTACATAATATAATATACTTTGCCTAAATAATGTATAAAATTCTTAGGAATTGTCTAAAGTACCTGCTTTTCCACCGGAACTGCGTAAAATAAATAAATCTTGGGCCATATTTCTATATTCGAGCTATCTAAGTTTAGCGGGTTTTATATGCAAATTAGCTAAGTTTAGGTAAGAAATTATTAAATTAAAAAAATAACTGACCACATACACTTCAAATCAGCTAAATCTATAGCGGCAGCGTTAGTACATACATAAGTAAGTATCAATAGAAATATTAGAAAATGAAAGCGGGTATGAAATAAATAACATTTCATACATTACCTACACGTTTTTGGTATTCTATACATTGCCCAGTTATTCTATACAATATCGAATTATACAGATTTACCGACAATCTCTAAACGGCAAACATTCAATATCTACAAACGAAATGAATCAAATCATAGGCAGAGGAGAGACAAGAGACAGAAGAGATTGTGGAAGCTTAACAGATAGCACAATATATTTTATGGTGGTAGCATAATTGCATCTTTCTCCAAAACGGCTGAACCCGTAATAAGTATACGAGATAGTCATTTCATTCAGGTGATACTGATACTGCCTCATTACGCAGCTCCAGTCCGCTCGTTTGTCAGCGCCCTCGTTTCCGAAACTCAGAGTTTTTTTTATTAACGCCAATTTCTCGCGCTCTAACGAGTGTAATTTTTTAACCCAGCCTTTTCCTTTTGGGCCGCGACGTGTGTTTTCGTTTGCGGCTTTTTCAATTTATTACGAATATACATCACCAATAGATAGCTCTGGCTTTTATTTGTCAATAGCTATGGGTGATTAATCAATAGTCCAGTAGGTATACCATTGGAAAATTTCAGCACCTATGGATTTTTTTATATTATTACCGGTAACCAGGCTAGCTGATGAATGTGCTTTCCGGTTTTTTAACATTTTTAAAGTGGATATTTTTTTTCTACAATAAGGAAAGGAAAATGCCTTAGAAACGTCTAAAAACCGAAATTTTTAACCTTTGTAATAATTAGTGTGCTTGTTGAATGTGTGATGGAAGTCAACGCCGCGTTTTGCCTTGACGCCAGAGCGAAGAATTAAAAATATTAAATATTTCACTTGCGCGAGCGGAAATCGAACCGACAACCGTTGCGTTTACAGTGACACGTTTGTCACGCCACGACAGGCACAGTTTTTTATTATTAATATAAATATTTCTAACAATCCACAAGTTACACCGCCTCAAAGTCACCCCATTTCTATTTCGAATCCCCATACGTCTGCACATTTGCACCCTCGCATATTTAGCTGCATTAACGTCTCACGAGCGTTACCGACTCACCGTATTTTTCATACCACATCACTCTCAAGACTTGAGGGAATCACAAAAACAGCTCTCATGTCTCTTCGTGTGATGCATTTGGAGTGCCCTCGAGCGCATTTAACGTAAATGTCAAAATTTAAAAGGGTTTTTAGAATATGAAACGAAAGATGAAATGAAAAACGATAAGAGCGCTAAAGTTTTTGTATTTTATTACTCAAAGAGAGATGTCAGAAACGTGTCGGTTTTTTTTGTAACTTTTGTATCGCGACGATGTGATAGATATGTAATAAATTGCATTACAAAATATGTATTATATTATTTCTATTAATCCTTCCTTCTCTCTTACAATAAAACCTACTATAAAATTAATACTGCTAATCTTGATATTATTCTTTTTAGCTCTAGCTGTATCTCGCATACAGCAGCACTTTTCACCGAATTTTTGAGTCATTTGCCTTAGTACCAGAGCGAAGAAATGAAAATGTAAATAAATAATAATTAATTCCCCCATGTATTAATCGAACCCACAGCCGTCGCGTTTATAGAAACACACGTGTGCACTGTACCACGACGACCTAAATAAAATTAATATGTTTCTACTGTATCCAAATACAAACTAAAGCATCATGATTAACATTTGTTACCGTCAGACCCTGGACCTACCAAACAATCAGATATTAGATTACTAAGCCCATCAGTCACTTAGTCCTAAAGTCAAATACAATCACAAATCTTGTTCCTATTGATATTCGATTACATCTCGATCTATCTAAGGTGACACCTCCTGCGTTACCTTCCGAACGCTCTTTGATGCTTATGGACATTGATCGATGTTTGCTTTCTAAGATGTAAAAATAAGATCCGAGATAGCATTTTCGTTTTGTTGCTACTTACTTTCTCTATTCTAATAATAGTTAAGAAGATTATGTCAAAATACTTCTTTTACGCTCGTAAAATGTTATTTACCTGTAATATGCAAAATGTACCAGGAATGTACTATATCAACTAAATTAAATTGTTTCTGCGTTCGCTTCTCTTGTATATCAAACACAGTAGTATTAATAATAAAACTCGCCGCGAGGGTTCCGTAACTATTTTAGGACCGTAAATGGGAATTGGCAAGTACAACTTATATGAAAAAAATACAGTCGAATTGATAACCTCCTCTTCTTACAGAAGCCGGTTAATAATGACAAACTGAAGATTGCGGGCGCATGCATTGATTATGTATGAAATCTATTCTCACTCCGTGGCAAATATCATAACTGTAAGTCTACTGGAAATAGTGCTCTATAGGTTTTGATTGAGTCGAATTTCATGCATTTCAAGATGCAGCAGAAAAAGATGTATAATTGCTTTTATTTTTCATTGCGAATTTCATGCGAAATTGCATTAGCAGTTTTATTTTTTTAAAGGACCGTAGATCTGAATATTTAATATTAATTTCAGCTTGACACCTTCCACCACCAGTGACACTATAAAGGTTAATCCTTTTGAGGTACGGAATCCTTTTAAGGTACGGAATCCTGAAAAGAGAGAATATACAAAAAAAAAACAACATCCTACTTGAGTATATCGATCGTGGCGTTGTGAGACAGCGTCCACCAGTAAACACGATAAATGAATTGTATTAATTTCTCCGCTCTGTAAAAAAAACAGCGGTATTATTCGCCATTCAACACCCAACGTGTAGAGTTCAAGTGGAAAGTAGAGAATGGACTGTCTTAATAGATCCTAAGGGAAAAGCGTTAAGCTAAAAAAAGGCAATATGTACATATGTAATAATATATAAACTGTGACACATATATACGGACGTACTATATATATATAATAATAATAATAATAATAATAATAAAAATTTATTTCTCATCACATTGTAGGTATACAAACAGAAAGATAAGGAGGCAATCATATGAGACTGACGCTTGTACTAAGCTCTGGGCTTGTGTTACGAGTCGCCAGGTTCTCACTCGCAGAAAGTCCAGAATAATATATTAACATGANTTTCTTTTTTTCTAAATTTGTTCCGTGTGGAAGCAATTGAAAAGGCATTCGATACTTTTTCCACCTATGGATCTGCTAAAGAATTTAAGATCGTAAAGTAAAAAGGAAATACCGTGTAGAAAATACAAACAGAGTAGAACACTCTGGAAGAGACAAATTTAATTGATAATAAATATCAACAGGGTATAATATATCTAAAAGATAATTTAATTAGGTACTTAAATGAAGACACATATATTGTATAAAATATTGGGATATTATTATTGGTATGAATTTTGATTATTAGCTTATATTTCGTCTTCTAAGACCTGAATTTATTAAATAATTAATAAGTAAATTAATATAATATAAATATATATTTGAAATAAATATATATAATATACCTATGTATATAATATTCCGTTTGTCACGCTTTCTCCTCTAGATCTTCGTTAAAAGAATTTTATTGGAGGGTTCCTGATATATCGCTGTGCCAATCGTAAATCTGCTTGCCGCAAAATAAATAATTTAAACTAATAAACCAGAAGCCTGCACGTTCGAGGCAGTGGTGCACCACTGGGTGGGTGGGTTTTAATATATTTAAATGAGAAATTCTGTAACCCACATAAATGGGATATTTAAATGGCATAAGTATACAATATGGGTTTTTTGAGTTTATGTTACTATTATTTAATTTTTTTTTTACTATTTGCGATAACAATTTATATTTCAAAGTGAGACAAGTTATTTATATTAGGATATATAGTCGTCAAGTGCAATTTAAATAATATCGCATATGTATATATATACCTTTTATATAAAAAAACATGAATAATTTAACATTTTTTTGTTTTTAGGTTCACGATGTTCTCGCATATATGTACGGTACGCAGATGAAACCGAGTGTTAAGACTCTCCGTTTCCTACTTTTACGCCGCATTTTCGAGGCATTGCGTGTTGAGTGGCGGAACTAAAGGCAGCACTTTACCTTGTTAACAGAGCTAAGACAATGAAAATATTAATAAATAATAATTTAATAATTCGTTTCCAAATGGGAATCGAACCTACAATAGTCACACGCTTGTGCCACTGCGCCACGTCGGCCTCGAACTAACTATTATAATACTTCAACTACACCACTATGCATTTAAGGTCATGTTTTTCCTCTGCAATCAGTTCTGCGTAGGAAACTGAGCTTTAATATTATAGGTGCAGAACTTACAACGGTATAATTAATATGTAAACTACACACAACGAACTCGTAACGCAGTGCGGAAATGTTGACTTTCTTTTCTTTCGTTTTGCTTGATGGGTTCTATTCCTGGTAGTTCGACTGTTCCAATTTTCTCTATTTTCATGTTTTACTTATCAATTTATTTTCTTATACTGTAAGCCTATTTTACTTAGGTATATGGGTGTAAGTGCATATTTATTTTCTTTCGTTTTGCTTGATGTGTATTACTCTTCCAATTTCCTTTATATTCATATTTTACTTTAGATCTATTTTATTTACATGGGTATAAGTGCATATACCGTGTAATAATCTGCAATAACGTCATTATGATTAGAAACAATGAAATGACTTCGCAACGTACGCAACGGGCTGTAACCATATCTTGGACTCCATTGTTTCAAAGCCTGTCAAATTGTCATCTAAACCACCCCCCCTCTTCTAAGACAAATTTTATAAAGTATACGCTATCAGCCGCAGCTCTTCTAATGTAACGTTAGCCTCGTAGAATATTCCTTGTATTTTATAAATGTAAAATGCATATAATTTTTTTAAAATTTTTATGTGAATTCGTCCTAATAATATTGATATCGGTAAGACTGAACCTTGGAGAATGTAATCCTATTTCAAATTCCAATTTCAACGAACACATCAGGGAATTTTCCTCAAAGGAAGATAATGTAAGTATTATTGAGTTAATTTTTGAGTTTCATATCTTATTACATTTAAATGTAATTTTATTGAGTTCTGTAACGCGACGGTTGTGGGTTCAATCCCCACTCGAGGAAGGGAAATATTTATTTACGTTTATATTTCTTCGCTCTTGTGTCGAGGCAAAGCGGGGCCTTGAGTTCTGCCACTCAACACACAATGCCTCCAGAATTAGGCAAAAAGTGGAGAATATAGTGTCTTAACACTAGGTACCCACTGCCTACCCTGCAGTGTGCGGGATACAGCGTGAAGCTGATTCTTTTTTTGTATTTCAGAATACTAGCCATGTTAAGACATTGCAAAAAGAAGAACAGAAGCCATATGCTGATTCATCATTTCGGCCTATTTCTTTTAAGGTATGCTAAAATTATTTATACAATTTAAAAAATATATAAACTGTTATTGCACAAATGCACATAAGTTTTTTTGTGCGGTAGACAACAGTGCTATGCCGTTTGATTCTTTCTGCACTGATATCCAACAAAATACAGGAAATGCGTTATCATAAAAATGTACTGTTTATCTAATAACTTTAAGTATAGGTAATAAAATTAAATGCATCCATTTAATATATTCTATATTAATTTAAATAATTTTGTGCTACGTAATTTCCTTTTATAATAACATATTAAAACATACAAGTAATGTGGAACGGAAGTTGTTAATCGGCACATAAAATTAAATAAAATGGCGGGTATCGATTCAGATCTTTATCAAACTCATGGCAGAATATATTTAAAATAAATATATAAAAAAAACGAAACTGGTAATTTTAAGATGTATTCTGTAGAATTTAGACTATGCCGCTAAATTTGTAACTTACAGTCATTTTAAGGTTATTTAAAGAAGTAAATTGAAATATAAGTAAATAAACCATCAGCCTATGTTAACACTGGTACTTTGAATGGAGAAATACAGGCTCAAGTCGGTGGTATCACTAGTATGGCCCACATTCCTGATAACTTGTCGTAGCGGAAATATGACTCAGAACTGCCGATATAATTTATATTATTTTTATTCAATTAATCAAATTATTGTACAATAGTAGGTACTTCAGTTCAGTCGTGGCGTTGGGGCCCAAAGTGTGACTGTAAACGTGACTAGTTGTAGATTCGATCCCACTCGAGGAAATGTTTAAAATATTTATTTAAATTTATATTTCCGTTTCTTCGCTCTCGAGTCCAGGCAAAGCGCGGCGTTGAGTTGAGTGGAACGAAGTGTCTTAGAATTAGAATCCCTCTGCGTGTGCGGGATACAGCGTGAAGCTGATTTATTTAATAGGTACTATTGTACCAACACTTAACCAATTTGCCGTCAAAACTGGGGCTGCATAGTTGAAAATCTTTTCCCGTGACGGCATACGTTTAACCTGTCTTAAGAAGCCTATTCACACATTTCTTTTCACATGAGATAATTGTTAACAATGAAAAATAGTTTGTAAAATGTAAATTGAATATGCATTTTTAAATATTATGTTGTGTGTATTTTTAAATCATATTTTTGACCAACTTTGAAATAAAATAGGTTATTGCTTTTGCAAGTTTTAATGTTTTATAATAATATTTATATAATCTTAATATATGTATATTTAAAATTTAACAGATACGTGTATAAATTATTTTAATATATTTGCTTTTTCTTGATATATTTATTGGAAATCGAAATGTGATAACTACTTTTTATATTGTTCTCAACTGGTACGCCTAAAAGCCATAAAATAAGAACAAGTAATTTTCACTCCATATAAAAATATTAAAACTTTGTTTATCACTAAGGTGTTAAGCTAAACTCACGAAGACAAGCGTACTGGCTTGTAAAAGCACCTATGTTAGTCAGACTCGAGATCACTTCTTGGTATCTTTGACTAATAAGAAGAGGAAAAAATGATTCATTTGACTCATTTTTTCTTTCACGTTTCTTATCACTCTCAAATATTTATGGAATAATATATACCTACATGTATATTTAAACTCAGCAGATAAATAATGATACATATTATTTTAATATAATGTAGAATAGAAATAATTATATTATTCTTTTATTTTGCTTTATACATTTCATTTTGAGGGATATTCTTAAAAAATCAATTGGTATAGAACTTGTTTCTGCACATTTTGTTCCATTTTTTATTTTTTTGCATTTTTATATGATTTACTGTTAGATTTCGTTCCTTTTGACAGAAAAACCTACAGCAGTATTTAATAGCTCTTTAGTCAGACAGACTACGAAACGTTGAAATAGGACAAATAATACTACTACTAATAATGTTAGCTAAAGCTAACCAACGACGTGTTCACTAGAAACTGAATAAAGGCATCTATTTACGAATCGTTCTTTAATTCAATTGAGGAGTTTCAATCGGAAAAGAAACATTAAGTGCTATGTGAAAAGAGGGCAGCGACCAGACGTGGCTATCGAAGTGTGCCTGAGGACGGTGTAGATTGGATTTAATTATAGAAAAACGTACTATACGGCCAAATTCACAGACTGGAAAGTTGTTTTACTTAATTAATTTTAAATAAAATAATAATCAATCTTTAATTTACTTTTTAGGTAAATTTTTTAAAGATTTTAGGCAAAGGTAAGGGTTTCGGTTTTGTTTAATAATCTATATATTTTTTTTATAGGATATCTCCGACAGCAAACACTCTAGTTCAAGTTACAGCCGAGGATTCGCACATAAAGACCATATAGGTAAGATTTGATTTTCATTTATGTTATGATATTTATCTACTTTTAACAATTCACATTTTCACGTTCTCCCTAACCTAGGATTTATCTAAACGAAAACTTACAAAGTTTCGGTATATTTTTATATTTTTTTATCTTCACACTGTATCTAGTGTTAATCAACCCCGCTCCTCGTTTCACCGAATACATATATATATATTTAAATTTAAATTTCGTTACATAATACATACATATCGGTTAATAAAATCAATATCAACTTACGTCATTACACGTTTAAAACGAGTTACTCAGTACATTTAAAACACAGATAATAAACAAGTGTAATTTAAAACCGGCACTTTCTTTAGTTGGTATACTTGGTTGGTAAACGTTATATCCATATTTTTTATAATTTTCAATGTAAAATAAATGAAATAAATCAGCTTTACGCTGTATACAGCATGGTAGGCAGGGAGAACCTAGTGCTAAGACACTCCGTCCCCCACTTTCCACCGAATTTTTCTAGCTATGAGCGTGTTGCGGAAGTAAACGCAGCGTTTTTGCCTTGGTGTCAGGGCGAAGAAATGAAAATTTAAAAAAATAATAATTCATTCCCTCGAATAACGATCGAATCCATAGCCGTCGCGTTACAATCACACCTGTGTCGCGTCCCATCGCTACAACGGCATCTTGAAAAAGGAAATTTAAATTAAATCTCTCCGTTCTCAGGCTATCCACCGCATGATTATGAGGAATACCCGCATGCTGGTAACGAATACGATTATCACGTACCGAATATCGATCATCATGTACAGGATTTTGACAACTACGGACATCACTATGGCCATGAAGAACACCACTACGCGGGCCATCACTACAAACATTACAACCATGTAAAATTGTGATGAATTATATTATTTATTTCATTTTAAAAAGTTTTTGCAAGGTTTCTGCATTCAGCTTTCAATATTCATGTAAACTAATTGCATAATATTTTTTTAGTTTTAAGCTGTATCTCGCATGTAGCGGGGCAGAGAGAGTCTAATGTTAAGACACTCAGCTTCTCACTTTCTGCTTCTGGAGGCAGTATGTATTAATTCGACACTAGACATTTGCTTCGACACATCAGCAAAGTATTGAATATATAAATTTAAATACCTAAATATTTCATTTTTTCGATAAGGAATCGAACCTATAACCTATCGTATTAACAGTCACACGCTTTTAATTAAAAAATAATAATAGAAGTCCTCAAAGTATAGCGTGTTAAATTATTAAGTATCCCAGGAAACTTTGTGCCTATATTCGAATTATGTTAGAACGAGAATTATCAATATTAATGAAAGGAATGAATTAAATTCGCCCACTCAGTTCAACCTACTAAATGACTTAGTAAATGTCTTAACATTAATAAACATAAATATGTTACCAACACTACACCTCAGGAAATATTAGAACGGATTTAATTTGCTATTAATATTCTGTATTTAGTTACATATTTAAAATTATCATTACAAAATAGGGATGTACCTAGATAATTATCTATTTTCATTCCTTATTACATTTAAGCCTTTTAGTTTGGCGCCAGTTGTGGCCTAGGGCACAAGCGTGTGATTGTAGGTTCGATTCCCACTCGAGTGAAATAAATATTTAATATTTCATTTTTTTTCGCTGTGGCAAAGCGCGACCTTGAATTCCGCCACTCAAAACGCAATGTCTCCAGAATTCCACGGAAAGAGGGAAGTGGAGTGTCTTAATATTAGGTTTCTTCTTTCTTCATACCCTGCTACATACAGAACACAGCATAAAGCTGAAAAAAGAAAAATAACAATCATGTATCCATATTTAGTTCCGGTTGCCCCATTTCCTTCCACTTTTCGACATTAGCTGGAATTATCTGAAGCAATAACTGTATTAAATCAGAAATATGAATACGTGTTTTACAGGCGTTAGCAGCTAAGGCTATCTTATGGCCGATTGCGGGTATCGCACTTCTTGGAGCAGCTGCTGCCTTGGTCAACAACCCTATACTTTTACAACTAGGAGTAGCTTCTGGTAAACGAAAAAGAAGAGACACTGAAGAAGTCACCGGACCTGATTTAGATGTTTTTGTTACAAAATGGAATACTGAATCTGAGGAAAATCGAAGAACTAACCCAGCTAGCGAAGGGGATGATAATAATAGAAAAATACACAGAAATATCATCCAGAGAAAAGTCTTGAGCAATAAGTTATTTGAATCTAAACAACGATTGTTTAAGCGACCCACGACGCGTTCCCCTATTGAAGAATTCGACGTGTATGCCCCAGTAAGCATGGAGGCGGATCATAATTATATACCAGTACCGATAAATGTAAAGCATGTTTAAATAAGCAATTTATTTTAACAATATACGAATAGTTTATAGATATAATTTGTATGGTTTGTACTTATCATAATAAATGTTGATTTAAGTGTCATTGGACTTGTTTTAAATGGATAAAGTTACCGAATATGTATAATTTATACATATATTTTAATTCCTAAATATAATAGAAGCGTATTATTTTTTAACATTATGTCTGGATAACTTTCGTATGTGCAATACTATTTATATTATATTTAAAAAGGACAAATCCTTACTTGTCAACATTATCATAAAATCTATTTAAAAAAATAACCAAAAGAAATAAGCTTACGTATAATAAAAAAAACATAATAATATACCTACGACAAGTTCAAGACCAAGTCCTCTGTATCCCAATAAACAAACACAGTCACAAAAACACGAACAACGAGAACATTACACGAACACCTTCGAACATTTGTAAGTTCAATAACCGTCACGTACGGCACTGCTTGCGCCGAGAAACACTGAGCAAGAGATATTGACAAAACAATACTGTAAAATCAATTGTTTTCACGTAACGTCATCAATGGGTCGAGACGAAGTTAGAATTATACGAGTCGGCGGATAAAGAGATACTACTTTCAACTTTGAATGAAGTTGGTTGCCCGATGTATGGATGTGTGTGTGTATTTGTGTATGCGCGTGCGCAGCCCGCGGGGTGTACAACGGCCTTGATCGATGTGTGCGCTATTAAATATAAATACAAATATTAATATGGATTTTAAATAAAAAAACATATATGCGATTTTTTTCGATTATAATGATAATGAAGCGAATTGTGATATTGCAAAAGTAAATATATAATGTTTGTTTGAAAAAACTAAGTAGACAATTTGAATATTAAAAATTTGTTATTTTATTTTGTTTTTTTTAGAAAATTAAAAATTATATTTATTTCAAATCGTAGTCATTGCCATCTATGAAGTTGATTGTAAACTAGCATGAGAAGTGATAGCTGTGTTTCACAACTGGTTACTCAGCCGTTTCCTTTGTGAGCAGAACGTTTCGTAGTCAATTATATAGATGTCAGTATAATTGACATTTATATATATTTAATTATTTTTCTTAAAAATACAAAATATGAAAATTTTTATCTTCATTACAATTTAATATTTCTAATGAAATCCAACTATAAAAAAAATTATTCTGTTACATTTTTTTGAAAAGAAGTAAAACTTGCAATTTCCATGGGTTTTATATGTTTTACTTTAAAATTCATCATTGCCACATTTTCCGATTAGGACTAATAAATAAAAAATATTCTAAAATTTTTAATGCCTTTATTATTTAAATATCATAAATTGAAAAAAAATGAAAGACAAAATGAAATAAAAATTTAACTATAGTAGCGAATTCAAACAATATTTTTCGTACGTTCGTTCAAAGCGTTTTTTTTCCGTACCCATTCTATTTTAATTTATTTTATTTTAAATCCAAGCTGAAATAAAACATAATAAATTATAAAATAAGATCAAAATAAAAATATAAATAAACTAACAAAGACAGGGAAATATTATTATTTTATAAGCAAATTATTTTTCACCTTAGGCGCATTTTCTACAACGCATTTGAATATTAGTCCTGCTCTATCACACCCTGTTTCACCATCAGCTACTGTCTCATCATTAACTGAAATATTAATGGAGAATTTGTTTTCAGTTTTATTTATTTATTATTAAATTATTATCTTATATTTATAAAAGTCCACTGTAGCGCAGTGGGACATATTGGTGCAGTCGAACTGTACACGCAATAGTTATGGGTTCAACCCCATTCACGGCAATTATTCAAAGGAACTTAAGCATAAAAGTAACCATATGTTTGCAGTCGATTCAATTTTAATATAAGGTAATATAAATATAAGGTATTTTCCTTTAGGAAGCTGTCACATAATATAACAAATTTATTAACTTAATAAGTAGTATATACTTTTGAATGAAGAAATGAAATATATATATTATGTAATACGTACCTTTAGCACATATGTCTACTAATTTCTTTGCGTTTTCCAACCTTTTAGGATCTCCATTTTTAGTCATTTCAGCGATTCTGTAACTTGCTTCAATATCGTACAAGCCTTCCTTATTCATCTGTAATACATATTTTTATATGAGCTTTTAATTTAACTTTATATTTCGCGAATGTAACTCGAAAGGTTTTTTTTTTTAAATATTTTTTTTAAAATTTTTTACTGGTTTAAAGGGAATCGCAATGGATTTTTTTTACCCAATTCTATAAAGTGTAATTGGGGAAATTACACATTTACATAATTATCTCTAGAAATATAAGTACATATTCTTAATAAGCTTCAGCTTCTCTACACTAAGACAAAGGAAAGAAGGATATGTAACAATAATATTTTTAAAATTAATAAACATTTAAAAATTTGAATAAAGTTTAATAAAGACTTTATGTAAAAATATATGAATGGACTTACGCTGCCAGTTTTCTTATAAGCACACGCGAGTAAACACTTGACATCTTTTTTAGTTGGTATGTTTAATTGTTGTAAGCTCAATAAATCCTTCATATCAACTTTGTAGTCTTTCGAACAGATCATTGTTATCCTCATAAATTCCTCCCTCATCTCATCATCGGTCATTCCCTTATTTTTATATTTTATAATAATTTAATAAAATAAATTAAATATATACATTTTAGTTGCCATGCAAATGCAAAGAATATAAAAGGGAACTTACCTGAGAATCACCGAAGAAGAATACGAAGAATAAAATCAGCAATTTTAAAGTTTTCATCTTGCGTTTAAATTTTAAATTGCTTCTAGCTTATACAATTGATACTTTTTTATAATACTGAATGAATGGCTACGAGTGGATATTTATACTATTGTATTTAAGATAAATTTGGATATTTCAATAGTAAATTCGTTATAATCACGCTTTGCTAATAATAGTCTATTATTTAGATAAAACTTATTATTGTTAAATTGAATAGAGGAGAAAAGGCAATAAAGTTTTGGGTAAATTAATTATTTCCATTTCCCCGCTCCGGCAATACAAACTACGGTGTGGAAGGAACACTCACTCAACACGTAACGTCTCAAATTCGACAGGAAAGTGGAGAAGGAGGTTTGAGGGTGTGCATAAATTATATTGATTTTATATTTATAATAATATCAAGACATACATTACGTTATGTTTTTTTCCTTTTTTATATGGGAATTCCATATGTGAAAAGCAATAAAAGAAATGAAACCTCAATAATGAAATATTTATTTAAATTTATGTTTTCATTTAATCGCTCGTGTATGGAGGCAAAGCACGGCGTTGAGTTCCACCACTCAACACGCAATGCCTCCAGAATTCGGAGAGTAGGGAACGGAGTGTCTGAACACTAGGTCGAGGCCCAGGTCTGCCTACCGTGCTGAGTGCGGGATACAGCGTGAAATTCATTACTTTTGGATAACCCCTTGTACACATTGCCCGATTTTACCTTAATAAGAGCAATATAGTTACTCTAAAATATTAAATTATAATTACAATGAACAAATTAGAATAATGATTATCTATAATATGTCATTTTAATAAAATATCATTTTGGTTCCATAGCTTATGTTTTTTTAACCGACTTCTGTAAGAAAAGGAGGTTATCAATTCGACGTTTTTTTTTTAATGTTTGTTACGTCATAACTTTTGACTGGATGAACCGATTTGGATATATTTTTTTTTATTGAAAGGTGAAGCTCCCCGTTTGGTCCCATTTTTTTTTATCAATGTCTGACACTGGTATCTATGAGAAAATCATATAAGTCTTAAATTTGCATTAGGTAAAACCAATTGACTGATATGAAATTAAAATTAAATCAATACTAGGTGCAAGGTGGTAGGAGTTAAAATAATAAAGACCATTTTTTAATTTATCCTATAATTTGAAATTTTACTCTAAGCTCTACATTTACATATAATAATATCTCATTATAAATATCTTGACTATTTTATATATTATTCGTCTTCCTCGATTACATGATGAAATCAAACTGAAACAAAAGATATCGATGTCAAATGTCAAATAATTAGGTAAACAAAAATGAAATTACAGTCACAAATTATTTTACATACCTGTGGCGCTTTTTCAATACTACATTTAAATATTAAAGCGGCTCTCTCACAGCCTTTATCACCGTCTGATACTTCTTCTTCATTCACTGTAAGTAAAAATGTTTTATTAACAGGTTTAATATTTTATTAACAGGTTTAGTGTTGTTTGTTAGTGTTGTAATTAAATGTTTTATTATCATTCACTATAAGTAAAAATGTATTATTCTTGCAGGCCAATTGTGACGCAGAAGCAAATACGTGCAACTGTAAGCTCGACAGGACGTCAGCTCGATTCCTACTTGAGGAAATTATACATTTAATATTTTCATTTCATCACTCTGGTAGCGAGGCAAAGCACGGCGTTGTGTTCCGCCTCTTAACACGTGATGGCTCCAGAATTTTCGGAAGGTGGGGAACGGAAGTGTCTTAATAGAAACGGAGTGATAAAATAATTACAAATACATTTAAATTTTACCACTTTTACAAGCATCAGTAAACTGTTCAGCTTTCTTTAATCGTTCAGGATCATCAGCCAAAAATGTATGCGCTAACTTGTTTACTCCTTCCACTGAAAGTTTTCCTTGGTCATCCATCTGTAAACACAATCTATTGCTATATATCAGCTTCACGCTGTATCCCGCACACGGCAAGATGGGCAGAGGGAACCTAGTGTTAAGACACTCTGTTCCCCACTTTCCTCCGAATTCTGGAGGCAACGCGTATTGAGTGGTGGAAAGGAAAACTTGCTGTATTTATATATTAATAAGATTTTTTAAATTCAATATATTGAAATTATATTTGTGAATCGTGGTGCTGGGGTTGTGCCCCAGCACCACGATTCACAATGTAAGTTCGATTCCCCAAGTGGGAACCGAACCCACAATCTGTCGGTTTTAGGAAATGAAATATTTAATATTTTCGTTTCTTCGCTCTAGTATCAAGGTCCAAACCAGGTTGAGTCCCAACGCAATGCCTCCAGAAGTCAGTGGAATATGAAGAGCTACCCTGCCCCATGTAGGATACAGCGTGAAGATGAAAAAAAAATAGAAAAAATATATCTATTAAAATAAATTATATATTATAGTTGAACCCAAAAATACGTTTCCGGTATATGAACTAGTTTCTCACTCAAAGTTTCATTGTTGGAGAACAGGCGAAGCGAGTAATTGCGGACATTTATGTTTTATTGACCTTGTGAACGTCATAACGCATAATAATGTTGTGACATTTTCTATAATTTCCGCCATTTTGTTATATATTTTATGTTTTTCCCCAAAATTATATTTACTTACATATTTTTTATGTATAGTTCATAGTAGTTTGTGTAGTATGATTTGACTCAAAGTATATTAAATGTTATGTATGAAATAATAAAAAATACACGTTAAAAAGTAGTAGTCTATATAAGTAATGTTAATGTTATCTTTTTAGCTTTGCGCCGTATCATCATAGACAGAGGCATCATAGTGTTAAGACACTCTGCTACATTGCGAGTTGAGTAGCGGAACTCAACGGTGTACTTCGCCTAGACACCAGAGTCAAAGAAATAAAATATTAAATATTTCAGTTCCTCGAGTGGGATTCGAAGCCACACCCTAGCCTGGCCCTGGACCCAATGTTAATATTATTACTGGCAACTGGCTTCAATGTTAATGTTATTAAGAAAAAATATGATAATACCATTCCTGAAGTTTTGTAAGCGCACGCAAAAAGACACTTAGCGTTATCAGGCATTTTGCTGCTTTTCAACTGTTCAATATCTTCCGGTGTTATTGGATAGTCCTTGGCACAAGTCATAATTATTTCTGCATATTTTTGTTTCAATTTTTCGATATCCTCTGCCTATAAATAAAAGTAAATATCTTATATACCATTGCTTGTTTTATTTATTTCATATGATATGATTGGAAGAGGGAACCTAGTGTTAAGACACTCCGTTCACCACTTTCCGATGAATTAAATATGTTAGTGACGATATGAGGACAGTCTAACTGTAAAATGCGATGGTTGTGGGTTTGATTTCACTTTGAGAAATGATTGATTATGTATAATGATGAATTATATATAATTTTATTTTCATCTCTCCGCTCTGTAGACAAAAGGTGCAGTGAAGTTTTGTCATTCGACACGCAATGTCTTGGAATAAGGAATGGATGGATAGCAGAATGTGGGGAACATAGGGTCTTAAAGGCTTAAGACCCTGTTAGGCTAGTAGGCACTCTACTTTGCGGTAAAAAGCTTAAAGCTACTTAAAGCGTAAACCTAAAAATAAATATGAGAATAAAGTTTTTATTCAAGCTTACAAATTTAATTTCAATTACAATATTTTCTTGATAAATTCCACAAGTTTACCTACTTTGAAGAGAACTCCATTACGAAAATTGTCTCATCATAGATAATATAAATATAATTAATCTGTATGGAATTTATACTCCCATCAACCCCTCTTGCAGTCAAATATGTCACAATAAGAAATTATGGTGGAAGACATACAATTTTATTTCTAAGTTTTGAAGATGTCTATATTAACGCTTCAGTTATATAGTATTATATATATAAAAAATATTTAATGATTACTTACATAAACTCGCACATTAAAAAACAAAATGCTATAAAAAAATATTTTTACTAAAATTCTTAACATTGTATAAATCTGTTTACTACTCTTTTCACGGGTCTAGTGTGAAAATGTGTGAACCGTTTTAAATTTTTTTTCTATATATATGCACAATTAACAATATGTCATCACGTTTACATTATTGTCAATCACAATATAGATATAATATAGTATAGAGTTATGGAAATATTGTACTAATTCAAAAGAAAATAAGATTGAAAATCCTATGAACTGAAACACATGTCCCTTTTACAATACAATCTGTTAAGTAATGCGAGAAATTATTTTAATCAAGATGCAAAGAGTATTAAGTTCTTTTTCCACACTATATTATTAAATAGATTTCTGAATGATTCCTATGTTTTTTTTAAATCTCATTTCATATATATATATATAAGATGTAAGCATCAAAAATTCGGAAGAAAAAATAGAATTGAAATAAATTGAGAAATTTTAAAATGGTGGTTGTTATTATTATTTTTTGTTTTGTCGGTTATAGAGGTGCAAAGAAGTGTATATAAATAACTTCATATTTAAAATATTGAATTATAAAAGATTTAAATATTTCATTATTTCTTTTAATTTTAACAAAAATTGTTATCTTTTTTAATGATAACGCCTAGTCACGTCCCAAAATCATCTCTGCCTAATAATAAAGTCACTATATCATTACCTTAATTAATAGTTTGCTGTGTATATATAGCTGATTTGAATTGAAAATAACTAACAGAAAATTTTGAGCTCTTACACAAAATACAGTTTTCAATATGTTACTGCGTTTCTTTTGTTGTATATTTTTCATTAATTCTTTTGGTGTTTTAGTAAGTTATTTATGTTATTAATTGTTTTTAATTAATTCTCAGATTCACAGAAGTTTATGTCTCAAAAAATTATTTAGTTTATAGTTTAGTGAACGTTTACTATAAATATATATAACGAATATAAATAATCTTCTCGGTACCTAAAAATAACTTAAAATTGGTGCTATAAGAACTTCTATCATATAGCTTACCTAGAGATAGAGTTGGAAGAATTACCATCGGTTGTTGGAAATCAAATGATATAAATCGCTATTTATAAAATTATATTCTTATTCTTTTTAAATATTTATAGTAATAAACATTTTACATGTGATTTTACTGGTAATATGACATTAACCTGTAGATATTAAAATCTGTTTACCAAATTCTAATTATTAAAAATATTTTAGGCCATAACTGATGAACAAAAAGCTATGATCCACAGCCATTTTGAAATGTTGGGAAAAGAATGTATTAAAGATAATCATATCAGCGCTGATGATATCAAAAATTTGAGAACGAAAAAGATTCCAATTGGAGAAAATGCTCCCTGCTTTTTAGCTTGTATGTTTAAAAAACTTGGTATTGTAAGTATTATAATTTATTTCTTTTGTTTGTTTTTATTTCAGCTTAACGATGTATCCCGTATATAGGTTAGGCACAGGTAACCTAGTTTTAAGACACTCCGTTTCCATTCACCTGCTGATATTTTCGAGTAGAAATTCGAGCTCGAGGAGAAAAGAGAATAAACATCTAATGGTGTGTTACTGCTATGAATTTCTACTACTTTTATTATTCCAGGTGGATGATGCAGGCTTGCTTCAAAAAGAAACAGTTTTAGATTTAGCAAGAAAAGTGTTTAATGATGAAGACGAAATAAAACTAATTGGAGATTATCTGCATTCTTGTTCCCACAGTAAGTTCATAACTAATTTTTAAAAAAGTATATATTTGTAACTAACGCTATCGTGGCTTTAGGTTACGTTATTTATTCTATGGCTAATTGAGTCAAGGATGTCATTTCGGCGACGATCCTTACTCAAAGTACAGTAGGTACGTCCACGGTGAAGTTAGGTGTGGATGGCTGCGCAGTATTCATTTTAGGATTTTTCTTAATTTGATTATGTCCAAAAGTCCAGAAAAACTAACTTCAGGGCGGCCACTTGTTTGCCGTACTGTAATGCTTATATTTAAATATTATATTTGGTAAGACAATGTACGGTGTAGGACTGCCTCTATGCTACAAGTAGCATAGTATACCTTTAAATAGGTAAAAATAGTGAAAAGAGCAGGAAAACCTGGAATTCCTGATAGATACAAAAAGCTGAAAAGCTACAATATTTTTATTTAGTATACGAATTTCATATATTTTTGTGCTTGTTATAGTTAATACCGAGTCAGTTGGTGACGGCGACAAGGGCTGTGATCGTTCTATGATGGCGTATAAATGTATGATCGAAAATGCTTCACAGGTACAATTTAGTTTTTTTTAAATATTTTTTTAAGCGTCACGCTGTATCCCCAATACAGCAGGGTAGGCAGAGCGAATCTAGTGTTAAGACACTCCGTTCCCTATTTTCCGCCGAATTTTGGAGGCATTGCGTGTTGAGTGGCGGAACTCAACGCCGCGCTTTACAAGTAGATGAATTATTAAATAGCTTTCGTTGATGTTGGAATAATCTCTTAGTAGCATCTATAAATGTATCTGTTATAAGTAGATATATAAAATTAAAGAATATTTTCTTTTTCAGTTTGGAATAGAAATGTAGTGCAAAATGCGATGAGGTTTTTCTTATATAAAACGCAAGCAAAAAATCTTACAATTTAATCAATGTATTAATTTTAAGACTACTAATAAAAGTTTTCGTTTCGTTTATTTCATTATTTGTTTAATTAAAAAAAAAATGAACTGTATAAAAAAATATACCTACCTATTATTTTATGAAAAGTTTCTTTTCGGTTTCATTTTATCCTATTCTCTTAAAATTTTCAAATAGAGTAATAAAAATGTAATTTTTTTTGTTTTCATTCAAATTCAATGTGTAGAATAACATTGTACACCTTTCACACATTGAATTTAACTAAATAGATAGTAACTATATGGATTTTAATATATTCTATAAATAATTACAAATTTAAATATTATTTACTTAACCTTTACTAAAATATATTTATTTTGTATTTCATAATAAAATTTTTCGTACATGTAATGTAAGTAAAAAAAGGTGTCACACAATTTATCATTGCTTTATTTAAAATAAACTTATTAAAATATAGTTATTATAACAGGAAAATATTGTCATAAATCGATCGTTTAGCGGGTTTTGATCAACTGAAACAAAATTTCAATGTAAGTTATTGTATTAAATTCTTATTAACTACAAAGGCTGCAAAGGCTATGATAGACTATAGAAGAGTGTTTTATACAGCATATGCTACCAATAACTGTACATATTCATCTCATACAATATTTATTTTGAAGATTGGATCCTTCAGAAACGCGACGACTGTGGGTTCGAGTCCCGTTCGGAGGAATGATTTATTTTATATTAATATTTTCATTTCTTCGCTCTGGCATCAACGCAAACCGCGGTGTTAAGTTCCGGCGTTAAGTATCGTGGTTTGTGCGGGATACAGCGTGAAACTGATTTATTTTAACACTCATTTACTTATTCGTCTATGTAACAATATCATCTTAAGATAGATAAATATACATGATTGTTATTAAATTACCTGCTGTCTGAACGGAAGTAAGCATTCGAATAAAAGCTTGGCTCTATCACAACCCTTATCACCGTCACTCACATCTTTGTCATTTACTGAAATAAATATAATATAATTAAAAAATCAATTAGTTTTAAATGATTTTATATCTTTCAAATAATAAAGTAAACTTAAAACAATGAGATTTATTAAACTTCGAAGAATATTATTTACATCTCTAGCTTAGGCCAGCTGTTGTACAGAAGCGCAAGCGTGTGACTGTAAATGCGACTGGCTGTGGGTTCGATTCCGACTCGAGAAAATGGAATATTTAATGTTTTCATTTCTTCGCTCTTGTATCTCGATACGCAAAGCGCGGTCTTCCCGTTCCGTTTAATATTATTCGTTTTAATAACTACAGTATAAGTCTATAAATATGATTAAATCTTATTAGATAAACTATAAACATATATTAAAAAAAGACGCTATAAATACTTGTAGCGCAAGCCTTTATAACTGCTGAAGCTTTCTTTTTATCCTCGTCGTGAACTAAGAAGCTCTCACTCAGTTTTTCTGCTTTTTCAACGCTAAACATTCCTTCTTTATTTATCTGAAATTATTATATATAAATTATGATCACGTAAACATAATTTTTCTATAATTAATGTAATAAATATTAAACATGCAGGCCAGTGGCGGGACAAAGCGTTCCCCACTCGGGGAAATGAAATATTTATTTAAATGTATATTTTAATTTCTTCTCTGTGTCACATGATGTTTACGAGTAAAATTACTTTGTGAAATTATCACAAAAAGACATTTCCTCTATTCACTTATTACTTTATTTTACCAACCTCATTATATATCTTATCTTATATAAAAATAATTTTGGTGTAAAGGCAAGGCTTAACATAAAAAAGCAAGCAAATTAGCGTACAAATGATATATATGTCGCTTTATACATACACCATGAATTTTCTTAAAAACGCATCCCATAAAACACGGGTTGATGGAGCCAAGCTTTTCATTTTCCTTGGACGCTTTCAATTCATCTTCAGTTATACCATATTCGTTGCTGCACTGGAGTATGTGGGGTAACATACTCGCGTAAATTTTGTTCCTCTCTTCATCCGCATAAGCCTGGAAAATTAAGATAATAAAAAAAAAATTACCTCTTTTAAAAAGTAGATGAATATAAAGATTGTTACGTAAAAATTTTTAAATAAAAAAATAACCAATCAAAAACTGAAAATGATAAAAAAATACCTTATAAATATTACCTTAAATAACTAAGTTCTTAATTTAATGTAATAATATACCTTAAAACATTAAGAGTGATTCTATTCAGTAAAAATTTACGCTAGCTTAAACATATTAATTAATCGGTTAAAAATGATAATATATTCATATAGCCTAATTAATATTTCGTATAACACCTAAATACTATAGAAGATAGTTCATATTAATTAATTAAATTTTATTATATGAAGATATACCTACTTAATTTCATAAAAAATATCTACTTACCCTAATAGATCCTAAGCTGACAGCTACCACTCCAATGAAAAGGAACACAAATTTTAGAGACATTTTATTTAAATTTATCTTAAAATATTATTTTACAAGTTGACACCTTAAGCTTCTTTTAGTATATTATGAAAGAACTCAACTCATTTTTAATTTATATATGTATGGAGACAAAAAAAAGAATGACCACGCAATATTTTCTTAAATCTTTATATAATTTTAAATTATAAAAAATATCAAGTTACCGAATACATATAATATAAAAATAAACAGTAGCCATTTATTTATATGTTTGTTTGTTTAACTTTTTTCTCTACATTGTGAATAATTGGATAATTGTAATCTGTTTTTAATTTGCAAAATGATACTGCAGTATGTATTATGAGCATTTTCCGGTAATTTTCATAGCTAATATAAAGCTTGTAAAATGTTATTATAAGTCCGCCATATCTTGTTTTTTTTACTTAAAGGCAAGGAATATATACTGTGTAAGATAGTTGTCGACACAGTATGGCTGTAGATTCGCAATATTCACATCTTAGTTTATTATTATTAAAAGTATATTTTTCTCAATTTAGTAAAGTCTATTTGAAATGTTAAAAACTTTAGCGTCCAGTAACGTTCTTCGTAGACATGGAATATATGTTTATGTAAATAAAATAGACTCATTTTTAAAAAACTTTTACAGATATTTGCTGTATGCAATAAAGAATTTTGTCTATCTATCTATATATCATAATATCACGAGTATAAGCTTCATAGTCATTTTAGAAACTTACACTTACGGGTATGTTTTACAATCACCCTACGAATTGAATCGAACTTACAACCATCGTAATAACAGTCCAACGCTGTCCTTCTCTACCACGAAAATTTCTATTCTTAACGATTTTTCTTTGTCAATCAAAACTGCTTGTCATATATACTGAGCAACTTTTGCTAAGGCATCAGTTTCTTATTTATCATAGTTTATCTAAGCTATTTGGTATAATTCTTTACCAGATAAGGACAGTCGTTGCGTAGGGGCACAAAGTGTGACTGTAAACGCGACTGGTTGTGTGTTCAATGCTCACTCGAGGATATGAAATATTTATTTAAATGTAATATATGTAGTGTTCGAATCGTCGGGTTTTAATAATTTCATTTAAAATGTGTAATAATCGTGAAAACCAAAGTTCTGTTTTATAACTTTCTCTTCTCGAAAACTACAATAATGCTTAAAATAATAAAAATATTTCGAAATTTATCTATGTAGATGAATATAAAAATCTAATAATATTTAATTCATTGTTAACGGGTGCTTTGAAATTTTACTCCCAAAAACACTGTCATTTTCCTTAAAATTTAGACAGGCGTCTTGAATGTTGTACCATTCCAGTGTACCAGCCAGTGTGTCCAGCCAAGTTAATAGGCAGGAAACGCGCAATGTGTATTTTACATAAACTATTTCAAACTTTACCTTTGAATCCTTAACAACTTCACAACGTAAACCTTATCGGGATCGTAAATATTATACGGGATCATGTCTCAAATTTGTAGAAATAGAACAGATAGATGTTGTCTTAAGTTGTAGCGACTGATAATCAACGAGTAGTTAAGAAAGACCCTAGTGTGTAAATAAAGATGTATTTTTAATCCATCAAAATTGATTGGTTGAACTTTTGATCCATATTTACAACAGTAATTTTCAGAGAATAATAATAATAATAGCCGCAGGGCAGCTTGCAGCCACAGGGCGAGCTGTTGGGGAGTGGCGACCCCACGGACCTGAGTCCCCCGGTGAGGAATTGTAATCTATCCCCCGCCTCTGGCTTTCCTTTATAGGCTGGCAGAGTGGAGCGCAAGAGCTATATGCTCGAAAGGGTGGAAGTGGTCAAACGTAATGCGTAATAAGGGGAATCCCGCTCACGAGCTCCTCATGATGGTGAGCTCTGCTGCTGCTTCTCTCTACACCCGTAGCCTACCACCCCGATGTTGCGCCCAAGGCATTACGCCGCTTTGTGGGGGCCCATCTAGTGGGAGGCGAGTCACCGTCCACCAACCATTAAATTTGAGACTATTGTAAAGGCGGACGTCCAGTAGTCTCATCCAATAGCCAGTCAATTCAAATTCCATTCCATAGTCCTAGTTTAGATTTCCATATTGTTCCTACGCATTAACCGGCGGCCATCTCTGGGAATTAATTAACTGTGGTTGCCCAGCGATGGATCCCGGCTGATGCGTCACAATAAAACATTTGTATATTCTCTTAAGGACCTCTACGTGTTGGACCTGTGTCCCCACGCAAGCCTTCCAAAGGACCGGGTTCTTTTGAACCCGTGAATCTTAAAAGATAAACATAATAATAATAATATTTATTAAATTAATATTTCATACATAACAATAGCAACTTTAATCGATAATAACTGCAGAAGTATTAACTGTGTCGCAGTTATTAGCTCCCGCCTCGCAGCCGGTGATTCAGAAGCTAATATGTAAATCATCTGCTGGTGATGATGTTCAATGTTGATCAATGTTTTGTTTTATAGATATAATGGCACATTATTAGTTAATAATAGCATCTTGTTTAGCTCTACTTGTCTTATGTCTTCGTTTTTTCTTCTTTTCATTGCTTTAGTGCACCCCAGATCTATTTGAATAGGGCAATGTGGCTTGAACAATGTAAACAAGCTAGCTAAGCTAAGATTTATTTATTTAAGGCAATAACTTACACCACTTGACACTTGTAAAATGCTATATGTTTAGTATTCTCTGAAATATTAGTCTACATTTAATTTTTCAAGATATATACGATATTTTATTTTGGTTAAGTTTTACAAGCGCAAGCATAAACAAATAAACAAAAAAATGATTTTGACATTACAACATATATTTTTATTATTAATAGTATTTTATATGGACATACATCTTTCCTGTGCACACCTAGAGTAACAGAAAATATGTCAACAGAAAAGATTTTCCAATCGAAAATCAGCAATGATCTTTAGTTTTCCAGGATAGAGAAATGGCAAGTGAGGTTTCAAAAATACTCCTTTAAAGCCATTGTGCCTATATAATTACAAATATAAGTAGCACATACTTACCAAAATACTCCAAAAATAGGAAAGACTCACTGATCTTTTACAAAATGAACAAAATACACGATTCTTTTAATTGGAATATAAAAATACACATCCGTCTTCCGTAATGGGTGTAAGCAAATTATAGCTGTCTAATATTACCAAATTAAAAGATATTACATTTAAGGTAACTTTAGTAGAAATTTTTTAAATGCAGATTTTTTGGATCACAGAAAAGAGTCAGATACGTGTAACACCTTGTTTATTAGAAATTATAGTAAAAAGGCTGAAGCACATTTTGGAAATTATCAATAAAAAATCAACTCAAGTATATTCTACGCTGAAAATATGTGTGATTTCGATGACACGGGCGTAATAACTTAAATTACAAATTTTTGAAACTATGAACTACGAATCTGAACAG
>JAAIXI010000218.1:3610992-3653243 GCA_013403645.1 Heliconius nattereri
TCAGGACCTATAAGGATGGTGCTCGAGTCCCGGCTCCCGCAGGCCATGTACTCTGTCTTCGACACATTTAGTTTAAGGCCGCCGTTCTCAAGCGTACCCTTCCAGAGGTTCACTTTACGCTCCAGCGTCAGTCGGTTCTCGGCAATGAGTGCTATGTCGTCGGCATACATCATCAGCCATGGAGGCTGGTCCTGGATGTGAGCCGAGACAGTATCGAGCACTACATTGAACAAGAACGGACTAAGAGCCGAGCCCTGGTGAACCCCCACTGTAATCGGGAAGGGTCTAGTATCGCCAACAGCAGTCCTAACCATAGAAGCGGAATCGTGGTACATGTCTCTGATAATCTCAATATAGGCCTCAGGGATCCCTTTGGATCGCAATGCCCACCAGATACACTGACGAGGCACACAGTCAAAGGCCTTCTGCAGATCTAAAAAGGCCACATGCAGAGCTCTCCTTTTTTCCCTGTATGCCTCCATCAAAGTTCTGAGGGCGAAAATGGCGTCCATGGTGCCCGATCCTGGCTGAAATCCATATTGAGACTCAGAGATAGTACACTCTCGGCGGAGCCTGAGGTCGATCATGCGCTCGAAGAGCTTCATGGTATGACTCATAAGCTTAATGCCCCTATAACTACCTTTATTATAAGTATTATATCAATAATATACTTTACTTGTGCTTTGAAGGGAAGTAGGCAGTCGAATAAAAGCTTGCTCCGGTCACAACCCTTCTCTGCATCGCTCACATCTTTTTCGTTTACTAAAAAAATAATACATAAATATTAGTGAGTATTACACTCACATTTTAAAATATTAAGAAAATTAAAACAAATACAAACATTAAGATAAGAATAAAGAATTTGGAGAAACCAAAATAATTTTAGTTACTTTTAAATTGTAAAATTTTTCTCACCTGACGAGCAAGTCTTGATAACTTCAGTGGCCTTTTGTTGGTCATCAGTTTCAGCTAGGAATTTCTGGCTTAGCTCACCCGCTTTATCTACGTCGAATAAGCCTTTGTCGTTTATCTAAAAAAAATATAAAAAATATCTCTTGTGTTGTATTATATTAAATGTTAAACAAAAATAAATTAAATTAGCTTCACTTTGTATCCCGCACACAGCAAGGTAGGCAGAGAAAACCTAGTGCTAAGACACTCCGTTACCCATTTTTCAAGCAATAATAAAGAAAGCACTATTGTTAATCACATTACTATAGATACATTTTATTTACGTACCACATTAATTTTTTTAAACACGCATGCCATGAGACAGGGGTTTACTGAACCGATTGAACCAGATTCCTTTGCAGCTTTTAGGTCATCTTCTGTCAGGCCGTAGTCCTTGCTACACTCTAAGACTAAGGGTAACATTCCAGCATAAATTTTGTTTCTTTCTTCATCAGAGAAAGCCTGGAAACAGAAAATTATTATCAAATTATCCTAGATGTTTTATTATTATACATGGATCACTTTTAACGGAACTTGCTAAGCTAGGCAATACATTATAAGTTCTAACCAGCTTCACCCTGTATCACGCATACGACAGTGTAAGCAGAGGGAACCTAGTGTTAAGATACTTTGTTCCTCACTTGCGTGTTGAGTGGCGGAACTCAACGCCGGGCTAAGCGGGCTTTGTTTTATATGAATCATACATATCATCATACGGTTATTATAGAATCAATGCAAATGCAAATAACTATACGGCATGATAGGTAAGTGTAAAAAAATATAAACATAAATACAAATATTTATTTATTATATATTAATTAATTAATATACAGGAAATAAGGAAATATATAACAAGCGCTTAGCAATGTCTGTTAAAATCAAAGACAATAATAAACGTCTAAATATCTTATTTTAAATTGACCATTATGATGATATCAATAAGTCTCTTATGGCGTTTTTTTTTGGAACATATCTTCCCTTTCTAATATGAAATCTATAGTGAAGCACAATGTGAGTGACATAAATTGACTTATTAAATATATGGTAATAATTGTGGAAAATAGAGAATTTTTATTCGAAATTTATACCCTGGCAAAGACAACCAAGACTAACGCCAGGTAAAAAATATCTAGATGATACAAAAGGCAACGCAATGAAAGCTTTTTTAGAAATATAAAACAATAGATAATTACAATTAATACGTAACATAGGGAGATATTTTTAGGGTTTATTAATATTAATACTTGTAATAAAACGACTCTTGTTATAAATTACTTAGAAAATTAAAAATCATATATTTAAATATTACACCTATTATACTTCAACTTTATACCAACTTACACTGACAGATCCTAAGCTTACAGCTACTACGCCGAAAACTAAAAACACAAATTGTAGAGACGTCATATTTATGTTTAATATAAATACAAATGTCCTAATAAAGGTGTTCCAGCTGCAGTCTTCCTTAATACTAGTTGCTCTGAGGAAGCTAATCCTTTATATATCAAAGAGGCATGGTCAATCAGTATTTTTTTCTAAGATGTTTATCTAAATACAAGCTGGCGTCATATCAGCGCTTAGGACCGACGTAAAAACTGGTTCTCTTGTGTTACATATTTATATGCATTATTATATATAATCAATTTTAATCCCTTTGTTTTATGCGTCATGGAAATTATTATATAACCTGTTACTGATTAATTGTAACTAATCTTTAGTTGCTATCATAGCTATTTTTATTTTTTTCTAAAATTAGTATTCAGTTTATATGTTTTTTCGTTTTGGTTAAAATATTTGTATTATAAAATAAACGGTCAAGTGCGATTCGGTCTCGCCTACTGAAGGCTCCTTACCAATTTCATGTTTATGTGTTATTCTTTCATTATTCTTGTATTTCATGTTTATATGTTCCTTCAAAATAGGTGAACGATAACGTGACTTGTAAAAGCTGAAAAAAATATATTTGCACTCATATTGTAATTATTTCTTTCTTTGATAATATTGTAACTACTCTAAATATAAATTTTAACAGGTTTGTTTGTGATATTCTTTTGTTTATTTTGTATCGTTCTCATTTGTTTGTCAAATGTATACTTATAGGTCCACGGGAAGTACATACATTTGTCTTTTTCCATACATTTCGATTTTGCATAATCAAAACCCATAGGGTTATAACCATTATCGGTTTTGATAATGCAAAATCTTGCGCCGACTTGGGAGTTTAATTTTTTCTGAGGAAAAAGGGATATTTAATATTACTTTTTATTTTTGACAAATAGGCGGACAGCGAAGAGGAATCCTATGAGGATTCCGTTTGTGTTTTAAGGCATTGTACCCTAAAAAGAAAATAACTAGACAATATTTATTATATTGTACAATATTTACCACATACTTTTTAGAGAAAAGGAACTAAGTTAAATTAAATATATTTATCTAATATATATAATATTAGTTACATTTATTGTTTGATTTATGTGCATTATTTCATAACCGTTTAATAAAGTTTTACTACAGGATCTTTATTTAGTAATTACAAGACAAGTAGTGTTGTATAATGCCTAACATGTATACACGCAAAAATGCAGTTTTTCTATAGTCTAACACGTATAAATGCAATTTTGTATAACATCGCGATCTCGAAGGAATATATGCATTTATCAAAGGCATCGGACAAACTGTCTGAAGAGCTTTCTGCAGAAATGGTGACAAATTTCAAATTCTGTCCGGTAACGTTAGTTTACGTTTAAAGGTCGTTTTCAGCTTTTCAATTAATATTATGTGAATTAATAAAGAAAACCTCGAACAATATATTGTTGCTTATTGTAACAAGCATTATAATCATCATCAACAGCCATCTTTAGTCCACTGTTGGACATAGGCCTTCCCCAATTCTCGCCACCACACTCGATCCTCTTCTCTTCGGACCCATCCGCTTCCCGCCAACCTCTTTATGTCGTCGGCCCATCTGGCAGGGGGTCGTCCCACCGGTCGTTTTGTACGGGGTCTCCACTCTAAGACACGTCTGCTCCAGCGGCCGTCGGCTCTACGACAGATATGCCCTGCCCATTGCCACTTCAGCTTACCAATTCTTTGGCCTATGTCGGTAACCCTGGTTCTCCTCCGGATTCTCTCGTTTCGGATTCTATCCTTAAGAATACACCGAGCATAGCCCGCTCCATGGCGCGCTGAGCGACTTGAAATTTGTGGACGAGGTCTTTCGTTAGAGTCCATGTCTCCGCCCCGTACGTCATGTCCGGAAGAACGCACTGGTCGAATGCCCGAGATTTCAGGCATTTCAAGCATTATAATAAATAACTATAATTATTATAATTTATCGTTTATTATCTGTTAATATGTCACTCTAATTCTAATATTAATATACTGAGGAAATAAACGTAAATTCTAATAATAAACATTCTTTTAATTGTACATATTTCTCCCCTTTTTAGTGCATATTTGCATGCATATTTTAGCATTTTGATAGTGCATATAATCCGATGTCTAGTAATTACACTCTTATTAATAATAACATTTTCAAATAAGCATAACTCTATATTTGCCTCCACAAAGCAAAGGTATGAATAATATTTATAATATCTAACCGGTATTTTTCCATATTGAATCAACTTATTATAGAGTACTGGAAGCAGTGAGAAAAAAATAAATAATGTGAACTATGAAAAGAATAATGCAATTTACTTTAAAGGATGCAAATGTGATCTACAGTATTTATATATTGCATTAGTAACTAAATTAGGTATAAAACAGGATATTTCTCGGCTTTGTAGAATTACCATCAACAACGTCCACTGTATAGAACACTTCACTAAGGCTAATGATTAAAAGCAAATGATTTATTATAACATATTTATGCATTAACGATTTTCAAACAAAATGCATGAAAACAATGCATAAATGCTCATATCTTTTGATTGCGTTGACTTAGAATCTTGATTTTTATCAAATCAATTTTGTCAGACCGAGGCCTGAATATTTGATGTAAGTTTCAGTTTGATATCTTCACGCGATCTCGAGTTAATGGTCTTTACAGACGGACAGACAAATAACGAAGTGATCCTATAAGGGTAACTTTCCCTTTTGAGGTACGGAACCCTAAAGATTAAACCATCATAAAATTTTTAGGAAACAATACATAGAAATAGTGTTTCAAAGCGAAGTTAAATTCATGGACGGTAATTTAGAAAATATAGATATTACTAAGAGCTGTAAGAGTTCTTATATAAAAAAAAACGTTTAACTAGATGACCTAGACCTTGATATAATTAGTGGCTATTCAGACACTGAGCAATTACACGTAAGTAAGCTAGCAAAGGAAACATGACGACGCACGATAAAAAAAATAAAGTACGTTAAATCCTGCTTTTTGCTCATTATTGTTCAACCTTCAACGTTTGTCACGATGACTTTCCAAAAACAAAGTGTTTGTTTGGTAAAACCAATTAACCCGGCGACAGCGGGATTGGATCTTAAAGGACCATCCCAACAGAGCCAAATCCAACCTCGCTTAAATTGGTCATATTTTAGTTCAGTTTTTATGTTACAGTGCCTTTCTTGTCAGTAGCAGAAGCTGTTAAGTTTTTCTAAGCGCCAAATTTTATTCGTCCAACAGCCGCAGTGGGAGCTATATGAGTAAAAAAATGATAAGAGTAGTGTAATCACTTCTCGCCATTCTAGAGCATTGCTTTAATTATGTACCGTGGACTTATGTCTTTAATATTTTTTTTTGTTTGCTTATAATAAAAAAAATCAGCTTCTATCTAATTCCCCCGAGTGCGGATCGAGCCCACAATCGTACAGTCACAACAGCTTATAATTAATGTCGATAATATATAATTTGTGTGTATTTTGTGTCTTTTTTGCAAGTATTGAATAAAAAGTACGACCGTAAGTAGATATCGACAAGAATGACTGCCAATAACTGTTGATTTTTCAACAGTCTTCTTACTCTGTTTCTGCGTTATTAGACCAGCAGTTTGCAGAGGACGACCGTTTAAATGAGCGTAGTCACTCAAGTCACAAGGAACAAGAAATTTCAGAATCTCTTGGTGATGATATTCCGCTCTCTACGCTATCAGATTTGGTGCTGACTTTACGAAACATAACGATTCGTAGAAATATTTTTTAAATATAATATATTTTTCTACAAAGAAATGCCATTAAAACATTATAATTGATAATTTATTATTTTGTTTTTTTCCTGAAAAAAAAACAAAAAGGTTTGTGAGACCCACTCCGCAGTCGGTGTAACAGTTTTCCCTGCCCATGACCGCGGGTTAAAAAGTTTCATCAATGAAAAAAGATAATATTACTTAAAATAGTATATTTATCAAATTAATAATTAAAAACATATAAACTGTATAAAGCATTTTTTTCCTAAAATTATGAACATTTTTGGCAGTTTCTGCCTATCTACTAAAAAGTATATATAATATGTATACTACAAAACTGCCAAGAGTTTAGTAGGTTTAGCGATATATTATTTGGGTGGTTGGTAATATTTTACAAAATGTTTTTGTTTATTATTTTATTATGTAAATTCATGCAAAGAAAAAATTCTTAGGATTGTCTTCATAGAGACATTTCGCAGTCCAGAACGATGCTTCACACAGATCTTTATATTTTTTTGCTGAAATTAAAATATATTTTATATACATTAAATTATTTCAGTAAATATATAATATGGGGAACGGCGTGTCTTAACACCAGGTTCCCTCTGACTACCCTGCTGTGTGCGGGATACGGCGTGAAGCTGATTTTTTTTTATGTATTATTATAAAAAATATATAATGAGATATTCTATTAATTAAATAAATTAATAAGAGATATATTACAAAAATATATGACTAGTCAAAGCACAAAAACTACTTACAAACATCTTTACAATTTTCTATCGATGCTTTTGTGGCATCTTTCATTTCCGGTGGAAACATCATGTCTATCTGTTTTATTGAAGCTTCAACATTTAATTTATTGTTTTTGACCTGAAAGAAAGTAATGTTATAAATATAAATGTATATACATAATACTAGGTTCCCTCTGCTTACCTTTCTGTGTGCGGGATACAGCGTGAAGCTGAACATATCAATGTACTGTAAAATTTTATAAATTGTAAAGATAAATGAGCAACTACCTTCAAAAATAACGGAAAATAGAAATATGCCTAAAAATACTGAAAAGTTAAAAAATAAAAATTAAATATATGCAAAGAATAGTATTACGTACCATTTGTGACATTTGATAAATACATGCAATATAACACATTACTTTCTGATCTTCAATAAATTTTCCTTTCTCTATATCTCCAACTAGATCTGTATAGCAAAATAATAATTAGGTACATTTCTCTAATTGCTGTGCAGTAGAGGCGACGAGTCCTGGCCGCCGTGAATCAGTTGTGTGTGAGATGACTGCGCAGATTTTAGAATTTTATAATATTTCGTAATTTTGATTTTCTTTTCCGAGTGAAATATGCGCAAAACATCAGAAAACCTAACTGCAAGGCGGCCATAACCCGTCGACCGTACCGTAGTCTGTATAAGAAATGCAACAGCATACCTTCAGTTACGTCATTTTTGGCCATGCAGTTTTTCTTTAACAATTTTGATGAATTTTTCAATTGCTGCCTAGTCATCTAAAATTCAAGAATTATTTAATTTTTAGAAAATTTCCACTGCAAGAAAATTTGCTGCTGAATTGCAACCGCTTCTCCGTTCTGGGGATAGTTGCTCGCACAATAGACTCGGAGTGGAACCGCGTCAAAATGGTCTATGATGAAACCAGCTCCGATGCCTTAGGACATCAAAAGCAAAAACCTGATGAATGGGACAACTTAGGACTAAAAATTCATCTAAAAATTCTGTAGATACGCATCGATAAAAAACATGCCAACCTTCGAATACAGTCCCGTCAATTGCCCACACGCACCTATCATAGCGCTAGAAAAGACAGACGACAGAAGATGCACTGGTAGAGCACTACATGCTGCCGATACTGGTAATCTAAGAGAGCTGTATAACGCGACAACATATCTGGGTGGAACCCGTGGTTATTAAAAAGTCCTTTACAAAACACCCTAGGAAAACTGATCACGACACCTGTGGAAAGACTCAAACGATGGTACGAGCACTGCGACGAGGTGTACTGCATTTCGACCGCAATACCAACCCACCAAACATCTCGACTATTAGGCACGTCCCCACAAAGCAGAGAAAAAGAAGCAGGTAATATTTTCCTTTAAGAAAGGCAAAGCCAATCTTATATAAAGGCAATCGTGTTCCGAGGCGAAGCGAAAAACAGAGCGCGATGACAGAGCTCTATAAAGACCCTCTGCCCCATCTAGGGGACACAGGACAATCAGGTAGTCATATAAAATTTCACAAAGAACAAGACACTTAGTTTTTTATTTTTAACCGACTTCAAAAAGAAGGGGGTTATCAATTCGACTGTATTTTTTTTTTATTTTAGAACAAATATATCTGATATTTAAATAATATTCATCGCACCGTATTTACTATAACCGTTTATAATCTTATTAATTTTAATAATCTTTATTTAATTATAACTGATGGTGGAAACACCAAAACAATATGAACTGGTTTAATTAAATTTGAATTTGAAATAGATATATTTCAAAATTATAGAATCGAAGTATAATTAAGTAGAACATAAATGTGCAGGCAGGAAATAATAGTTATTTACCGGCGCGTGACGCTCACAGTGAATTAGGTATAATTAAAGTAATCATTTTAATCACATGTAGTTTGGACTGACTTTTGAGAATTTCATATCAACATATTTATATAGAGAAATAAGTGTGTCATCACTACATAATGCATATTGCATTAACTATGATAAAATAGTAAAATTTGAACTAAGGCACCTTAATTAGGACTTTCGAGAATCATATAAATAAATATCAGGCTATATTTGAACTTGTACAATAAAATGGCTCTACGTAACTCTATAGTGTTGCTATATATGAAATTAATACTTACAGCGTCTGTGTTGCCGCCAAACATGAGAAAAATAAACAAAAGCGATATTTCTTTTTGATCCATGTTCATTTAGATGACACAACTGATCTATTAGTAAGAAGGTATAACAAACAATCAGTTTGTTTTCATTCTCCCTGTTATAAAGGCAAATTAGTTATAAAGTGGACAGTAAATATGCAGTTTGCAAAATAAATAGTTACATGCTTTTATTTAATTTCTTAGTTGATTAGTGAGTGAGCTAGCAATTGTTGTTTATGTTATTTTCCTTTTAATCTATTTTTAAACAATTTTTTTTTATTTAATATTTGTTTCAAAATATGAGATAAAATAAATCTATACTAACATTACTTGAAGATATAACCGATCTATACAAGTAGTACACAAAACTTATATAGAAAACGTAACGTTTCCAAAAGGCGTAAGTTCAAATCTCGCTACATTATTTTTTTATTCCACATCCAATTGGAATCCTATTTGGATAACATTAAAGTCATCAGTAAATTCCCAATATCCGTTCGAGATTGGCAAAATAAAAACTGTGTATTTTTTTTACAATTTTATATATAATTAATTAAGAGTTATTTATTTTTGTAATTTATGAACTTTATTATATTTTTAAAATTCATAATGATCAGTCAAGGAAAGATGAAGTTAGCCGGATTATCCTCGTACAAGCACTTAACTGAATAAAAAATACCCTCACATTCGTCTTCATAATTGTATTCTGAAAGAAAAAATAAAATTGCCTATACAAATAATAACAAAAAAAATATATAGAATAGACGACTTCACGAGAAAACATTATGCTGTTCTTTTTTTAAGCTTCAAGCTATATCCCGCATATAGCAGGTTAGGCAGATAGACAGAGGGAACCTGGAAACCTAGTATTAAGACACTGCGTTCCCAATAAGACACTTCAGTTGTCCAATTTACGTCAAATTATGCGCTATTATAAATAGCGTAGCATGTTTAAAAACATAAAATTAATAATTACAATTAAATATTATTTGACAATTTACTATTTAAGCAATTAATTTAATTATTTAATTCCTATTTAATACTAATATTTTCTATATGAATGTCATAAGTCAAAGGGATGGTTGAATTATCTTTATCTATAAAGCAAAATGTTAGTGATGCCCTAGAATTATAAAATATCGTCATTTAGAAAGAAATTGTGTTACGTAGATTTCAATTCCAGTTAACTAGAATAGAATTCCCAATTAGTTCGTCTACTAAATAATATGTAAACACTTACGAACAGGAATACATTTAACGGTAGAGAGTTTTACTGCTTCTCTGATTTCAGCCGGGTAGAGTACGTCAATTTGTTTGGAAACTAAATCTTTATCTAGTCTTTTATTTTTAACCTGAAATATAAAACAAACATATAATAAATATATTTGTAAAAGTATTTTCAGAAACATGGGAATTCAATCAATTCCCATGTTTCTGAAAACTCCTTCTTCCTGTCCGCAAATTCCTTTACATGGACTCTATGAACCTTGCCATTGTACTAACCTTTACCGGTTATCATTGAAACATGAAGCAGGTAAGCAAAGAGACGCTTCTTAAATTTCCATTCGAATTTGGGACATTCCGTGTAGCAAGTATAAGTAATTTTATTATAATTAACTCTTTATATTATACAAAATAATAATAACTCTGTGATAATTCATAAAAGTATGCAATTTTTATTAATGTTTTCTTATAACGTTATCACGTTAAATTATGGTCCATAAGCCGTATAATAAATATTTGTATAGTTCAAGCGGGCGAAGCCATCCTAGTCCGCTAGTAGTATATATTATCTTAGTTAATCTCCATGTCAGTTATCTAATACTAATTCTTACACATATCTTATGCACTGTTTGCAGAGTACTTAAATATTTTTTGCAAAAAAGGAAATACTATTTTACTTACGACTTGAGCTGTTTTGTAAACGCACGCTATATAACACATAACATCATGGTCCTCTACAAATACTCCTTGTTCAATTTGTCCAACTTTTTCTAAAATATACACATAAAAATATATGAAAAATTATTTTGGAAATACTTAAAATCTAATATAATGTAACGAAAAAAGTTAGTTACCGTTAGTGACTCTATGCTTTGGCATGCATTGATTCTTCATTATCGTCAGAGTTTTCTTCAGTTGAGGCCTAGTCATCTATGAGTTAAAAGATTATTAGTAAATATATTTTTTACATTAATATTAATAAAAAATGAATAATATAACATTTTTAAATTATTTTATGGTTCTAAATAGAACTTACCCCAGTAACAATATCGAAGCTCATAAAAATCAATAAGAATAACATTGCACAATAGTTCATTTTAACATCGATTTAAATCGACTAATTTGTCCAAAAAATAATTTGTGAATGAACAGACTTGAAACGCAAATCACTTTTTAAAAATTGTCTATAATTTATAAAAACGTCCAAAAATTTTAAATTCGCAACGTAATTGAGTTACCCCTAAATTAACTGAGATAATGACATAATATTTGCGACACAACGTTTAGGGTAATTCAACGCATTTTTTTTTTAACAGAAACCCAAAACACATTTTGGAAACTTTAAAGATTAGTTGTTTTTAATTATTTTAATATTTTTTGTAAGTTACTAATCAAATCAAACCAGCTTCACGCTGTATCCCGCACACAGCAGGGTAGGTAGAGGGAACCTAGAGTTACAGAGAGACACTCCGTTCCCCACTTTCCGCCGAATGCAATGAAGGCTATGCGTGTTGAGTGGCAGAACACAACGCCGCGCTTTGCCTCGACACCAGAGCGGAGAAATGGAAATATAAACGTAAACAAATATTTCACTTCCTCGAGTGGGAATCGAACCTACAACCGTCGCGTTACTATCTTTTTTTAAATTGAAACGATTTATTAAATTGATTATTAACTTTAAGTTTAAGAAAGTTGTATGTTATTTTTAGTGCTTAAAAACAAGCACTAAAAATAACATACAACTTCTCCCTATTCGACTTCGCCGGAATACTCATGTTCTCTGTCTTTTGTATAATGTTCTCTTTTCTACGCATTCCCCTTCATATCTTAAAGAACGATTTAAGTTTTTTTTTTTTTATTTTATTTAATAGGAAGCCAACGTTGTATACAATAATAATTTAAACATAAAAACAAAAACAATCTTACGCGAGTACGACATTAATTGTATACCCCACTTACAGGCTAACTTGACATGCATGAAATAAAAAAGAAAAACAACAGAAAACAAACACAATACAAATCATTCTACACTAATGTTACTTACNATATATTTAATTGGTAATGAAATTTTATTTCATACAAACTAAGGAAACACAAAGTTGTTCGGATCAAAATCGTACATACACTTGGCTGTCCAATATGATACTTCACATATATCTTTATATTTCTTGCCTAAAACGAAAAAAGATACAGCTTTTAGAATTTTATATGTATATAAGACATGTATAAATATCTATAAAATAATCAATTCTGATATATTTATAATAACTGAAAGGAAATTAAATATTTGCCTTTCCTCGTTTTAGTATCGAGGCGAACCGCGCTGCAGAATTCGGCGGAAAGTGGGGAACGGAGTGTATTAACACTAGATTCCTACTGTTCCTCTATGCTCTGATGCTGATGAATGAAATAAATAACGGAAATACTATTAGCACTTAGGATATCATTGTTATGGCCTTAAATCTTACTTATATCCTTGCAGTGTTCTACTGCGGCTTTAACAGCATCCTTCATATCAGGCGGAAACATCAGGTCAACTTGTTTAATAGTTGCCTCGTAATTTAATTTGTTGTTTTTTACCTTAAATATAAAAAATACAATTCTATTAGTCTTTTGGTCTTAACTGTGATTAAGAACGATACGTTTAGATTTAGATCTGTATGTATAAAAAAAATACAAAACAGTAATAAAAGCTAGAATAAAATTGCACTGAAAACGATTTTTAATTAACACTTATAATCTGTTTTGCAACATACAAAAAATAATAAAAAAATGTTATTAATACTTACAACTTGCGTCATTGTATATACACATGCAATATAGCACATTACGTTCCTCTCTTCTAGAAATTTCCCTTGCTCTATTTGCCCAATTTGATCTGTATTGTTAGGAAATAAATATTATTTAATGCTTTATTACGTGAACAAGATTTTACATTTGAGGCCAATCTTGGCGCATGTAGGGGCTGTGGGTTCATTCGCTTTGGTGTCGAGGCAAAGTGCGACGTTGAGTTCCACTACTCAATTCCTAATGCGTCCAGAATTTAAAACTTGCACCACGACTGGCCTAGAATAGTTAAGAATGTCAGTAATTTAAATAATTGTAAATATGAGTGAACATTGAACACTTAAAGAACCATAAATGGGATCAAAGAATAATTACTGTTTTATAATTGTTAATTAAATCAATTACTAAACTACTAATTAGTAAGCCTCTAAGTTAACTACGTTGCTGTAGAAACCATGAAATCACTGTAAAAAACTATTCAATAAAAATACGCTCTCTAAAGGATATAAAATTCATATAAGTAAAATGTAAACGCGACAGGTTATGGGTTCAATTCCCACTCGAAGAAATGAATTATTTAATATTTACATGTTTTCGCTCTGGTCTCAGGGAAAGCGGCGTTGAGTTCCGCCGCTCAACATGCAATGTCTTCAGACGTCGCCAGAAAATGGGGAACGAAGTTCTTGACGCTATATTCTCGCTAAAAAACACAATTGTATAGTATATTTAATTTGTACTATTTACCTTCAGTTACATCATTCTTCGGCATACACGATTTCTTCATCAGTTTCCCAGAATTCTTAAGCTGTTGCCTTGTCATCTAAATCACGGCAAAGTACAAAGTTTATTTGTTATTTATAGTTATCGTTAGAGATAAAGTGATATTTAATAGATGTCATTAAACGTTGCTATCATTAACACAGACCTTCTATTTTCTAATTATATTAAAACTATTGTTTATAAAACATAATTTATATTGCACCTTAAGAACTTACATTAATTTAATCACGTACATTAACGTACACGTGTTGTTGAGATTTTATAATAATATCGAATATTTAAAATGATTTTTTATATAATTTTTGAATTGAATATAATTAACGCGGCGGTTCTGGGTTTGATTCGTACTCGAGGGAATGAAATATTTCATATTAGTGCTGGTGCCCAAGCAAAGCGCGACGTTGATATCCGCCACTCAACAGGCAATGTCTCCAGATTTGAGCGGCAAGTGGATTGGAAATATCTTAATGGAGACCGAAGTGTCTTAACACTGGTTCTCTCTGCCTACCATTTGAAACTAAAAAATATATATTACATGATCATTATTTTTCGAATAGACAAAAAAATTAAAAGTATAAGTACTTACCGCGTAAGTAATATTTATATGAATAAAACTTAACACAATGACCAAAAGAACACTTTTCTGAAGCATATTGAAAGATACTAAGAAATAATGCAAAGAGGGACACTCGTTATTTATATAAGAACGTTTTACTTAACATGATTGATTGATAACAGACGTATCCTCTTATTACTGTCAAGCAAATCAAAAAGTGCAACTCCTATTAAAAGGTACAATAATAAGATGATAATTAACAAATGCACAAAGTTGAAATATGACTGAACAGATAAAATATATGGGGGTTATAAATAATAGGGGTTTTTATTTTTAATTTAACATATATATCATTACCAAAAATCTGGTTTTACCTGATGATGAGCATCATACAGTTTCGTAATAACATATTTTGAAATCTAAATTCAAATTAAAAATATTCTTTATTCAAATAGGCAATTATTATAAGCACTTTGGAATCGTCGAATGAACATATGCACAAAAAGCTACCACCGGTTCGGAAGGCAGTTCTGCTGAGAAGAGCCGGCAAGAAACTCAACAGTTGCTCTTTTCAAAATCAACGGTACAATCTATTACATTAGCTGGCAGCTATCCTGCATGACATTCAATAGACATTAATTCCATACATGCTTATCCTCTAAATGTTCTTAAGCAGTGTAATACGCTTTACTTACAAACTAAGAATACACTGCGGAATTTTTATATTTACACGTATACTCAGACCCATAAAGGATTTGTTAACTTTTTGGAGGCGCAAAACTTGGTGTAACAAGCTTATCTTTATTTCTCGTTCCTATCGTATGGCTGTCACTAAAATATATTTTTAAAAACATAAAAAAAACAGAACAAATAAAAAACTCTATTTTTAAATTTCAAAAGTCCTATTTCCATATGTAACATGGAGTCTGTATCGACACCATTAATAAATGACAAATAAAGGACTATCATTAATCAATGATCGCGCGTCATATAAACGAACTGACAAGATCAAGGCCTCCACAAGGGCCAATAAGTCATGTCAGTTTTCATTGTAATTGTAAAATTATTAATGTTGATAGCAGCCAGTGAAGCGGTAAGTTTATATTTTATTAAAAAAATGGAAACTCAACTATTACATTTAAATATTTACTGGTATATTATAAATTAGATTCACACACACACAGCAGGGAAGGTAACAGGAAATTAGTGTTAAGAAACTCCATTCCCCACTTTGAGCGGTGGAACTCAACGCTGCACTTTCCCTCATCATCAGAGCGAAGAAATTAAATAAATATTGCATTTCCCCGAATGGAACCCACGACTGTCGCGTTACAGTTACACCGTTCGATATTAAACTATGTAGAATATGATAATTTTAAATAATATTTCTCTTTAGATGACTATGAAGCAAATAAAAAATACTGGAAAAATGATGCGTAAAACTTGTCAACCCAAAAATAACGTTGCAGATGGTAAATGAACTCATTATTTCATTAGTTTTTACATCAAATAATATTAAATAAGAGTAAATAAAAATTATGAGGGCAGTTATGGCACACAGGCACAAGCATGTGCCTGTGAACGCGACAGGGCTGTGGACTCGATTTCCATTCGAGAAAATGAAATATTTGATATTTTATTTTTTTCGCTGTAGTATCCTCTCTGGTTTTCCTCGAGGAAAAGAGTGGTGTTGAATTCCGCCACTCAACACGCAATATCTCCAGAATACGTCGGAAAATGGGGAATGGAATTATGTTAATACATAAAAACATAAAAATAATAGAATTTAATCATTTCAATAATTCATTACATAGATACGTATGAATCATAAAAAATACTCATCTATTAAAAAATATTGTAGGTAAGGTACACCTGAAAATAATATTTTTATACACTCAAATTACACAAACAAAAGTTAATTCTTAATAAATTATTTAATCATTTTAATCATATTTATAAATTACCATTTTAATGAATGAAGTTAATATTTTTTTCAGAAAAAATTGACCCATTAAATAAAGGCGAGTTTATTGAGGAAAAAGAAGTAATGTGCTACGTAGCCTGTATTATGAAAATGGCTAATACGGTACATATAAAACAAGCTTTAATAAATATTATAATAACTAATTAAAATAAATATTTTTCTATTTTATTGTAAATATTTTTATTTGCTTGGAATTTTTGTTATAAAATATATTTTAATATTTCGAAATTGTCTACCTTTGTAATCTGTGGGACCGCGACGCACGACGGTAATTTTTTAAACCGTCGCGATTTTTAACAATGGGCTATTGCATCTAAGTGTTCCATTAAATAACTTTTGCACCGGTATTTCAGGCGATAAAAGTTGTTTTTTTTAAATTATTTTATACCTATTTTTTTTAAATATTTTATACTGACATAGCTGAAAAAAACGATTAAAATGTAATGAATTCAGTGTATATATAATAATTACAGATTAAAAATAATAAACTGAATTATGAAGCCGCAATCAAACAGGCTGATATGCTATTTCCAAATGAAATAAAAGAGCCCGCTAAGGAAGCTATAACAGCTTGCAGAAAAGTGGGTAAGAAACTAAAACTAAATTATTTGTAATAAATAAAATTAATATAAATGAAATTAACTAAGTAAAATTGATATACTATCTAAAATGGATAATGCATAAAATTGGTCGTACCTAACCTGGCGCCTACCTAATTTTTCTTTCGGGATAAAATATTGTTTTCATTCTCTACTGTGGTAAGAAAAAATGGTGCGTTGGGTTCCGCCGCATAATAATCAGTGTTTAATTGTTTGTCTATCGTACTAGAAGCGGGGCAGAGTGTCAATAAGGTCGAAAATTGGTACCAATAAAGAGAGCCAAAAAACATATTATAAGATTTAACTTATTCATAGAAAAATATTAAAATACTGATAAATATTCAAAAAATGTTTTATTTATTCGTTTTTGAGTTGGTCTCGATTTAACTATAATTATATATTTTCTTCTTTTTCAGTCGACGATTACAAAGATTTATGTGAATCCTCGTTCTACACAACCAAATGTATTTACAACTATAACCCCTCAATTTTTTTCTTTCCTTAATAAAATATTTTATCATTTTATAACATTTTATTTATTAATTTATCACTTGTGTCTAGACAAAAAAGTCTTTTACGCATTATTAACAAATGAACTCTCTTGGTTTATAATATTAGCTTTTACATGCGGCTCCTCCCGTATGTTCCAATGGAAACAGGTAAGAGTTGTGTATTACATATGATATTTATCCTAAGAGATCGGTAACTTTGACCGCAGGTACAGAAGGTAACATCGAAACTATTAACGTATAGTAATAGAGCCTATAGCCTTGGTCACCCTAGAGCTTTTAGCCCTAGAGCTACTATCCCTATAGTCTATAGGCCTAGTAGCCCTAGAGCCTATAGTAGATATAAAATATCCCTTTACTGTTTTGTAATTTGCAAAACTTTAATGTATCGTGGATATTTTTTTAGAACTTTTAAAGAAACATTTGAGTCTTCTGTGGCTTATTGCGTAGCTTTAACTGATTATGCAGCGCGCGCGTAGAAGTCCCCATTTTCCCGTTTTTTTTTCATATTTTTTTATGTTTTTCTCCACTCCTATAGGTGTAAGCGTGATGTAATACTGCATATATCTTCCTTCGATAAATGGGCTATGTAACACAATACAATTTTATCAAACCGAACGAATAAATAGTTCCTGAGATTAGCACGGTCAACCAAACAAACAAACTCTTCCTTTTTATATTAGTATAGATATAGATAAGATATAGATAGATTAATAATACATATATGTGGTACAAATCTGTAGTAACATTTTATTTAAGTCGTTATATCACAATGCAGTTGATATAAATCTTACAAAACTGCATATACGAGTATATGAAATTAAGTTCTAGAAAAAGATAACTATCCATTGGCACAGTTTTTTTCCGCTAGAAACTAATTCATAGTTATTTGGACGTCTTCCTTGTTACGGCAATTAGCTATATGCAATCTCATTGTTAGAAAAAAAATTCGCTTGGAATGCATACAGACATTCTGCACCTTTTTTCCTCTCATACATGTTCCGCATTCAGCATCAAGAGAAATCAAACAAGTTATATATCACACTGTTTACATATAAAATTGTTTCTTTTTGTCCGTTTATTTTGAGGTTAATTTTAAGGCGGTATTGGGTTCGATCCCCAATCGAGGAAATTAAATATTTATTTACATTTAAATTTTCATTTCTTCGCTCTGGTGTCGAGGCAAAAGAGCGGCGTTGATTTCTGCCACTCAACACGCAAAAAGCCTCCAGAGTGCGGCGGAAAGTGGGAAACGGAGTGTCTTAACACTAGGTTTCCTCTGCGTACCCTGCTGTGTACGGGATATAGCGTGAAGCTGATTTTTTTTTTATTTCTTTGCCTTAATGGCGAAAAGGCTCGGAGCAGAGTTCCGCCACTCGATACGCAATGCCTCGAAAAATTCAGCGGAAAGTTCGGAACGGAGGTACTAGGTTCCCTCTGCCTACTATGATATAGAATGATAATATAGGATATATGGGATGCAGCGTCCGAATATTTTATTTTAAATTAATAACTATAAACATAAATGCAATCATATAATAATTACCTATTTTTTGCGAGTACCACAAATGACATTGATTGCCCAAATTTAAAAGAACATTATATATTAATTTTATACACAATGGTAATAAATACTATATAAAATGGTATTTTCATAAAATTAAGGTAGTAAAATATCAGCCTTAACCATGGAGACATTGCTGCAAACTTTATTTATTTGTTGTTTCATGGGAGCGACACTCGTAAGTATCCAGTTTATTAACTAGTAAGGACTACCGAAGTACGTTTCTATTATATTTGGGTCTCTTATGACTACTGTTATATATGGCGAAACCTTTAGATATCCACGTATAAAGAAAAAAAATCAAAAGTAATCACTTCAAATCTCAAAACGAAAGTGATGCATTAAAGGGAATGGAATACCTTAAAATTAGGTTCCCAGGTTCCTCCTGCCTATCCTGCTAGTGTGGGATACAAATTGAAGCTAAGATTAACTTGAATTCTATTGCATTCATAGGTACAATAACTATAACATTTTTTTTTATTTAAAAAGAAAAAAATTCCATTTATCCATCGTACATATTTCTTGCTTTAATTTATTTTAAAACATAAAAGGAAAATGACGAACGCTAAGGCTAAGGCTAATATAAGTTTTATGACATAGTTTTTATACATTAGGCCAGAACTGAAACTGAAATAAAGAAATGGTTCATCCAACAAGCCGTGGAATGCAGCAAGGAACACCCTGTGACCGGGGAAGAGCTCCAACAAATGAAGACTAAACATAAAATACCTGAATCCATGAGTGCTAAATGCCTTGTCGCTTGTATATTCAAGAGAATCGAATGGGTAATGTTATTTTGAAACATCTTTTTCCCATATTTAAAAGATTAAAAGTTTTCGCAGACTACAATATACTTATGACTTATTTTTCAATACTTTTATTATTATTTCATATAGATTGATGAAAAAGGCATGTTTGTGAAAGAAAACGCATATAAAACATCGGAAAAGGATTACTTGAACGACCAAGTAAAATTGGACAAGGCAAAAGAGTTGTATGAGTCATGCAGTAAAGGTAATTTAAAATTAAGATGTTACATTTTAAGCTAGTGACCTGTGTGCAGCTTCGCCCGCGTACACTATTACACACTATTTATTTTTTATTAATTATTAATTAATTAATAAAAATAAAAATTAATTAATTAATAATATTAATTATTAATTAATTAATAAAAATAAAAAAAATACAATAGCGAAAACCGTATTTAAATCGATTAAGCCGTTCAAAGGCACAGAGAAACCCACAAACAGATAATAAATTTAACAGATAAATCATTGTTTTGGGTTTTATTACATTAATTAAAGGCCCTAAATTTACTCTTAAAAACACTCACATTTTGTTTTTTTTTTATTTCAGTAAATGCGGAAACGGTTTCCGATGGTGAAAAAGGTTGCGAGAGATCAAATCTCTTAGCCATTTGCCTGACTGAAAATGCTGCTCAGGTACCTTTGATTAAACCTTAATTTGAATTCTATGCACAATTATTGAATGAAAAATTCATAATATAAACTCGTAGATTGCAATATTTTTAAAAATGTATCTCTCTCATGTTATAATTTGTTTTGTGCTATAGTAACCTTAATAGTAGGTTGATGACGGTGAACGAGCTAAAAGAGGTATGTAGAGACCGTAGCGGCTCTCCATTCTCTCTGACTACCCCGCTAGGGATACAGCGTGAAGCTGTAGTAACTTGTGTTTATGAAAAAAATGTTTAGTACGGAGTAACTTAAACTAGACAGTGTAACTTAAATCTCTACTCTGGTAAGACAAGGTATGGCGTTAAGTTAGGCCCAACACGCAATATATAGAAATTAGTAAAATTATTAATTAATATGGCCCAGCGGCACAAGGGTGTGATTGTAACGCGACCGTTGTGGGTTCGATCCCCGCTTCCTTGATATGAAATATTTATTTACGTTTATATTCCCATTTCTTTGCTCTGGCGTCGAGGCAAAGCGCCTCTAGAATTCCACAGAAAGTGGGGAACGGAGTGTCTTAACACTAAGTTTCCTCTGCCTACCATGCTGTGTGCGGGATACAGAGTAAAGCTGATTTGATTTTAATTTAATTTTATTTTATTTAGGTTATTTATGTCTACCGTATCGTAGAACACAAACATGAAAATTATAATGATAAATTCAATGTGCTTTTCAGTATGGATTCGTAGTACAGTAATACCGACCGTCTGCAACACAACAGGTCGTACTAAAATAACAAATGCAATGATATTTTCGCTACATTCAAACGCTACCGAACACATTTATAATTTAATTTTAATTAATAAAACATTATTTTTAAATACTTTATTCATTTGCTTATTTATTTAATACTACCTAAATAATAAAAAAATATTTTTAATTTTGCTGTGAAGTATTTACAAGTAAGCCAAGGAAACAATTGTTAGTTAGCCCTAACTGATAGTATTATGACAGACAGTGAAACACGGAGAGCCTTAACAGTGTCTCGCTCCCTCTACCTACTCTGCTCAATTCCGACTACAGAGAAAAACTGAAAAAAAAATATCATGTGATAGGCGTAGCTACCATAACACACTCATAAACGTCTTACCTGGGGAAAAAATAATTATTCTTTAACTTCGACATTCTTTACTGATACTGATTCCATATAGCTAATAGCTATTGTATGTTTTCACTATTGTAAAACGAGAGATTATATATATAAAAACAAATATATTTATCTTTAAATCTTTATTGAAAGAGATTCCACACCGTTGACTGTTAACGTTTGTGCAAAGCGAAATTATCATACACGGTTATATAACGCAGATATCAATAATAAACACTTGGTCCAAAACAATAAAAAGGTTATTACTATACAAAGATATGTGACAGAATACAAATACACTATTTTATAATATAGTACTAGAAAAATACATGATAAAGACCTACCCGATAAGCTGCCGTTAAATAATTGTAATTTCAATTTTATGCATGGTACCCACCATTTTGTTATTTTAGGTTAAAATTGTAATTTTTATTAGAAAAGAGCAACTGTTTGTGTTGAAAGCAATTTCATTCGAGGATTCAAATGTGCTTGCAAATGTCAATTTTAATAAAGAATATTTTGAATTTAGGTCTGCCTTCTAAGCTGATGGTAGTGACATTTTCATTTGACAATTCAAAAGTTCTTACAAAAGTTAATTTGAAAAAGAATCATTTAAATTTATAACTTCGAGCCGGTGTTCAACGATAGCTACATGCTTATTTCTCGATTCAAAAGTGCTTACTAAAGTCAATTTGAATATCTGAATATCTACATCTAAGAAACATTCAGATAAGTTAGTCAACAGTAACTTATCAGGCGCTAAAACATTTTGTATTAAATATGAGACTCAAGTATATCAATTTACTAAAATATACACATTTCAATAAGTTTCGTAACTACAAAAATATAATTTTTACATATGATTTATACATTGTTGATTGGCACATAGATAAACTTCCAACCTGTACACTTCATATTATTATGATTAAAGTAACAAAAAAAGGCGCTGGCAAGAACAACTTTTTTTAACAGAAAAAAGTTTTACTTTCGCTTAAGACAAAAGAACGTAGTTATAATATAGCATGAAACTACAACTACATTTTACATATTGTACATTTTAATAAAAATATGTGTAGTTTCTTATTTTTATTCATTAATCATTAAACTTCAGTGAATCCAAATAGGTGTAATATATATTTTTTTCAAATATATACATATTATAGGCAAAAGTTACTTTTTTAATTAAATAATTACAAAATATAAATTAAAATTACACAGAACTATAATAGTATGTGGTGTACAATTTATAATAGAAGCAGATATATCATAAAAAATATATATCAAATATGTAAAGGATATATAGAAGCTCAGTCATATAAAAAAATATCAATCAAAATATTATATCTTTTTTTTTTATTTTGAACAAAAAATGTTCAAGTGTTAAAAATAGATGACTATTTAATTGATATATTTATAAACTAACAAGATAGAACAGAATGTTTTTTTAAATAAACGAAGTAAAATGTATAAACAAAACAAACATCACTATTTTTTAACATCACTATTTTTTTCGTCTCAATCAAAGTATAACAATTGAATATCTAAGACTACAGTATATAATATTAAACCTAAAATCTACATACGAATACAAAATAACACACGAAAAAATATTTTATAATAAGTTTCAGTTGAAATATTTCATACACAAATGAAATGACAAAAAAAAGCAATCAATTGAAAGACATTATAATTTTTATATATAAAAAAACGAAATTATATATGTTAACTGTTAATCCCATTCAAATATCATATTTGACATGTTTTTTAAATGAGTGGCAATAGTAGATAGGTAAGGGAAGCTAGGAAGGGAACAAGGACTTTTGAGATGCCGTTTTGATTTACAAATTAAAACGGCATCTCTAGGAGAGTTGAGTGGTTTATAAATACAGGCCCTAGTATACAGTCAGTATAGACAGACTCCTTAAGTGACACTTTATGTTATAAATTTGTATTTTATGAATTTTATTCATAAAATACAAATTTATAACATTTGTTGTTTTGTTTTTTTATTAATCTTTTTCTAATTTAAATCAATAAAAAGTAAAATCTATATTAATGTGTATACAAAGGCCTCTGGGTGTATACAAATGAAATAAAAATGCATACAAATGAATTGTGTTAAATAATGACTGAATTGTGAAGTAACATAAAACATTTGACATACATTTATATATATATATATATAAATTTAAACGATAATTAATAAAAAGTGGTAACACTTGAAAAAAATATTAGTTATTAAATAAAAAAAAATGTAGAAGATCGATGGGAAAGATCATACCAAAATATATTAAATATATTAACAAAAAATAAAAATAAATAATATTTTTTTATTTATATTGAGCGAAATTATTACATTTTATAATATTATTTTTATTAGCACTACATTTTACATTTTGTAGCTTTTTAAAAAATGTTCAACAATTAGAAAGCTTTTAAACATTTTTCACTTAAAGTTATATTAACAAAAATTAAGAAAATATCTTATTCTCCGTTAAGTAATATCATTTATAATATCATAGTTACTGATCAATATCATAAAAAGACACAGGTAATAAAAATATTAACAAAAAAGTATTATCTATTATTTATTATTATCTAATAAAGTAGTAATATAATATAAAATTGATTCAAATAAGGTTCGAGACATTATTAAGATTCATTAAGTCAATTCGTATGCAGTTAGCGACAATATTTTTATATTAGCAACCAAAAAGGTGTAGTTCTTCATTTAATTTAACATTTTATTTGAAAATTTATGTCTTAAGTAGGCATATGAAGATTTTTGTTATTTTTATTTAATTTAACATAATAAATAGATCAGTGGGAGATTCACCAGTAAGCTTAGTAAGCTTGAATTAAATTGTTAAATAACAGATTTTTTTAACACACCTCGATAGGTAGTGTTTTGAAAATTATATACTTCGGATAATTTGAGAAATATGCCCAAAAACTATTCTTATGTATGTACCATTATAGGAACAACAATGGCGGAAAACAACACAATTATAGAAAGAGCGTGTACCTTGAAAATGTGTAAATCCACCACTGTATAAAATATACTTTATTATACTTGGGAAAAGAAACGCAATAGACGAAACACGCCACAAGAAAATGTACAAAAATATAGGTAATATATAATTAAATATTAAACTCGTTCAATATTTTTTAAGAACAGGATAGTAAAAATAATAAATGTTAAATAAAATATTCTAAGCAACTTTAAGTCAATTTGTTGTTATTTTAATTTAAAAAAAATAATTTAATGGAATAATGCAACATTTTTAGATGCTTTAAAACCTGCAAATGGGACTCTTATAGTGGCGTGTCCAGTCTAATCGATTCTCAATAACAATATATCGAGACACACTAATCGAGACATCGATACAAACGCCGATACATCGATTATTCTATGAGGACGAGTTGACCTTCGTTGACCTGATGTTATATGCTGTCATAGCTGTTAGGGTCGGGGGAGGTAGCTGGTCCTGGACCTCTTGCTGGCAGCTTGAAACCATTTATCGCGAAAGCCCAGCCATCCTATAATTGAATATGTTCTTTTTTAACTTCAAACTTCACACATTTTCGAAACATTGTCTTGTTACCAGAGCAGGGAAACAAAAATAGTTAATTTCCCCAGCTGGGAATCGAATCCACACCATCGAGGCATTATAAAAGCTATTGCATTTAATGCGCGTACTCGTGCACATATATTAAATACTAATGTTTTTTGATTCATCGAAATCGGGCCATGATTTCAAAATATAGAGCGTTGAAAGCGCCACGAGCAAGCTAGCGTCCGTCCGTCCTTTATATCAGTCATTTTTGAAGATAAGTAAAAATTAAACCGATTATCGTTTCTCAAGCTACCTTTTTTTAGATATGCTGATAATAAAAACATTGGTGTGACTTCTTATATATTAGACTGAACCTATTTAAAATAATTAAAATTCTATTTACCTTAACAAGATTTGGCAGATCCGACCAGAATGAAAGATTGGGTATAATTTCAAGTCCCGTAGCACCCATAAGGAATTTCTTCGTGCATATTCCCAATACAAGATATAATATGACGAAGGAGAAAAATATCACAAGCAAAGTCGAACCCACAGAACGTCCGGCATCAGATGGTTCGTTGAGCTTCTTCAAACAAGCGTCTCTCGAATAGAAACCTAGAACCTGAAATCATTTTTTTTTACTTAAATAAGTTTATTTACATTATCCTAAAAAAGTTACGAAAATATATGACGCACGTATTAGGGTGGGCAGATGAAACCACGGAACGTAGTAGGACACTCTGTTCCCATTTAGAAACTTTCGTCCCCGCTTTGCACCGAATTTGAGGCATTGCGTGTTGAGTGGCAGAAATCAACGTCAGAGCGACAAAATGAAAATATTTCAATTTTCTTAAGTGGAAATTGAACTAAAAACCTTTCTCGTCACAGTCGCATGCTTATGCCCCTGCACCACGTCTGGCCTCAGTAAGTGATAAGTCATATTCTTGATTAACCCCCTAAGAAAACAGGGGAGTGTTAAAAGTTTGACGTGTTAGCTTCCAAGCGGATGAACCAATTTTGATTTAGTTCCTTTTGTTTGAAAGGTGACGTAATCGAGTGTTCTTAGCCATTATTCAAGAAAAAAATTGCCGCCGTTTGAAGATTCTTATTCGTTATTTTGTAGTTGTCCGTTTACTTTTTTGAGCTCGGCGATTTTAAATTTTATCTAAATTTTATTTGTGTAGAAGTACTTAGTTAAATATTTATCAAACAGTTCATTACATTTTAGTGACAATCGACCTTGTTGCACTTTATATGTTATTCAACTACTGTAAACGTCAAATTATGACTAACTTAGAAAAAAAAGCTATTTTTCATTAAATATAACTTTCTACTTCAAACATTATTCCTAATCAACATAATGACATTCCTATTGAATATTTTACGTAATTAATGTATGTATGTGTGTAGCCTATATGTCGCCATCGTGATGATTGCATGAAATCATGAAATAAACTCACGCGATATTTTATAAGTATAACTATATTCAACTGTTTAATTTATTTACATATAATATGTACAATATGGACCTAGTAAAAATATGTTTTCATTTTCATCGAAAAACGATTATTATAATAATACTAGCGGACGCGCGCAGCTTCGCTTGCTTATTTAGGGGTGAATTCTAATAAACCACGAAACATGTGTTCAATGAAATATTTTTAAGTCTAAATTTCAAATTAAAAAAAAAATCGGTGGCGATTTAAAGATTTTTTCATACAAACTTTCAACCCCTTATTTGCACCCTTAGGGTTAGGGTAAGATTAGAATCGTAGAAAACGATGAAACACGTATTCAATTAAAGACTTTTAAAAATCTATAATGCAAATTTTATAAGCACCCCTTTAGGGTTATAATTTTTCAAAATCCCTTCTTAGTGGATGTCCAAATTACGAAAGTAAACATCTGCCCAAATTTCACGTTTCTACGCACAGCGATTACGGCTGTGCGTGCGTCTTACCTCAGTCAGTGAGGACAAGTCCTTTTATATATATATAGATAATTATTATAAAAAATAGTGGCATAATCCATTTTATTATAATATAATCAATTCTATGTATCTCACTTCCGAGTTAGAGTCGGTTTTGGAAATATTTAAAATCTTAAGGTTTAATACTACAGCCGACTCTTTGCCTGGATTTATATACAGAAGTATTTAATGGGAGTAGATTACATATGTAAAAACAACTATTTTTTTATAATCACATGTAAAATATTGAATTTCAAGAAGTTTGTTATAACCGCAAAATAAAGATGTGACGGTAATTGATATGGTGGATCTTATAAATCCTTGGAAAATGTTAACTTGTGTATGTTACGTCTACATATTGAGTCTTAGACCACATAATAATATGACAACTACTAAAATTTTATTTTAAACCAAATATTTGTATTATCTATATATTACAATATTTACCTTTTTCTCTCCATTTTTAATTATATCACCATTATTATTAGCAATTATGTGCACAGTCTGATAGTTTTCAATGCACACTATAATATAAATGTAGATATTTTTTTATTTACACTACTACGTAATAATACCTATGTAATTAGACAAATAGTTTTAGTTTCACGTTGTATCTCGCATATAGCAGGGCAGAAGGAACCAAGTGCAAATTCACTCCGTTAATCACGCACCACCCAAATTACGAGATTCAAATTTCGTTACCAGTTCCATGACGGAACTTAACGCCGGGCTTTATCGGTATTTTGGTAATAAGCAAAGAAATAAAAAAAGAAAAGTCCCCGTAGTGAGAGTGGAGGCCCCAACCGTTGCAGTTACAGTCAAATTATGTGTTGTTACACCCCAATAGCCTTGAAAAAATTGGTTGTTTATTAAAATAAAACAATAATTACCAAATTATCTGGCTCTTTCTCCGAAATCACCTGAAGATTACCCTCAACTTCAGCACATACTAGCATTACCACTGTTTCTCTGTAAAAGAAAAAAACATATCACATATTCATTGTGATGCAGTGGCACAGTATCCATTTTAAATGCAATACAGGTTGTGAATTCGATATAATTTAGTTTAGTAGTAGTTATTAGGCTTTCCCAACATCCATCAACGATTTTAGTAATAGATTTTTTTTCCAGTATCATAAATTGACCAGGATAAAATAGGGTAGGCAGTGGACATTTAATGTTAAGACACTGCATTTCCCTGCTCAATTTTTACGACATCTCGTGTTGAATGGCGAAATTAAATAGCGCACTTTAACCACCAAAGCAGGGATATGAAAATAACTAATTTTACTGACTGAATTTTGAATTGTTATGTTGATTTAAATGTTGGTACTTATTGGCTTTGTTAAATAATGAAGTGAATTCAAGTGAGTAAGTTGAAATTATATATGGCAAGTTTAGTTCCTGTCAGGCTTCGTAGCCGATACAATACTTATTATGAACTCGAGTGTTTTATTTACAATGCATATACAATAATATGCTTCAACCCAGCGCCATAATGATAATTAAATTACTATATTAACTATATAATTATAGATATTTATATAAATAGGCCCTACTTTACCTTCATAAACAGGTTATGTATGGGCACCAAAGTATTAACTTGACCTCAAACTGGTTCTAATACTATTTGAAACTTTGAATATTTTAGACAGCACTAATTTACAAAACCAGTTTTTCTTGAAAACTACAAAACTGTTGATGTTCTAAAATATGCATATTAGCATATGATTATAGAATTTGATTACAAAATATATTGTTTTTATTTATCCTACTGTCATTAATTTATTTGTATTTTAAATAAAATGCTTATGTTAAATAAAAAGATTGCACTATGATAAGTAAATACAACACAAATAAAATATAATACAAATAATGTAGTTTGTCTTAACTATATCTCAATATAAGCTAAAATTATTATTTTGATAATCTTATGGCTGAGTCTGTTTTAGATACACTTGTAAATATAACATTATGAAAACATTAAATAATACAATACATATTGTATTTACTGTAATTAATAAGAAAAATAGAAAAACTGTAATGACCTCTATAATTATTTGTTAAATTATAATATGTAATTACTAGCAAACATTCTTTGTACAGACACCATTGTGGTGTAGCGGCACAGCAACTGACTTTAAACTACATAAGCAACAGTGTTAAATTTAATTCTAACTTATAGGAAAGATTATTTTTTCTTTGCTCTGGTAACAAGACACACAGAAGCATGGCATGGAGTTCCACTACTCAATATCTTGCCCTGAAGATTGGACAAATATAATAGAAATAAAAAAATAAAGATATTTGGTGTGATAAGAATGGAGTTCTTAACACTAGGCTTCCTCTACCTACCCTGCCATATGCAGATTACACCATGCAAGCTATAAATTATACAATCATATAACATAAAGTATATACTTACGATGGAGGATTAAAGTACACAATTGATAATCCATCAGCACTAAACTTAGATACATTTGTTTGTCCCAAAAATTCATTATTACCACCATCTATTTTAAATGTATCTGTTGAATTCAAGCTCATGGTATTTTTATGTCGACATATCTGAAATTAATTATTTATTTATGTAGAAATAATAAAGTTAAAATCAGTTCCTAAACTGGTTCGGCTTAATCTATAATATATTATTTAAACAACAGTCTTAAGATATCATTTATTTTATATATGGGTAGGTAGTATAATCATAAAGACTGTACAAACAAGGAAAATATATTGAAAAAAAAACTACAAATTTGAATTTCTTACCGATAGTGGCTTCACGCATGTGTTAACAGCAGCTGTTGAATTTTCTTTAATTAACACATCGAAGCAAGGATGGTAGTAATATGTATTCAATTCATATTGCGTTCCATTGTTCTTTAATTGATATGTCTGTGTGCTATAAAATGTTGCTTTTACGGCAGGCGCTAAGTCAATACCGGTGCCATTTAAAAATTCACAAGAGCAAGGTCCTTTTGGTACACATTCTTCTGCTGTGCAACTTAATGATAATAATACCAATATGTATACCGAATAACACCAAATAACATTTGTAATTTTGTCCATTTTCGTCCGAACTGCTATATTTTTCTAACAAATCATGAATGTCAACGTAACAATAAAAGTCAAAAAGTAAATGATTTCGTGTTTGTCAACGTCAAAACAATGTTGCCAACATTTAAAAATGTTACAAAAAAAATTATTGTGTCAAGCCCTGTAACTGGACAGGACTTATCGCAGTTATCGTATTGTAACGGCAATATAGTAGAGGTCTAATGACTTCCACTATATTATCGTTATCAATTGAAAGAAAATGTAGTTAACAGTCAACTACAGAATTTGAATCATTTAAAGCAATTTTGCATTAAATCAATCATCGCGAGAGTGCAAAATTTATTAACTATTACTAAGTAGTCAATTAAACTTATAAAGTTTTATGTTACTAATTCTCATGGATACAATGAGAATATCGCCGTTTTTTTAATTTTATTAACGTAAAATAAGTAAGTATATTTCACTGAAAAGTGAATAACGATGCTGAAAAAATGCTTAAAGTATTATTTCTGCACAATATTATAATAATTTACAAGCAAATAAATAGATGACAATATGTAGTATATAGTTTATTTTAATATAATCTAAGTAATAAAAATAAACATTTATAAGGATAAATAAACTAGCTACTATTAGAACAAGCTAAAATATTTGAATTATTAGTCATACTATATCATTTCAGAATAAATAAAGACTAAAAGCCATTTTAGGTTTAAAAAATATATTGATTTATTTTAGTCAATATGGAAATCAAAACAATGTCATATATTTAAACTTCGTTTCTTGATTTTTTTATAATTTAAAAATATGTCAACATTAACACAAGAACTTATAGCACCACGTCTGCCATCGCACCCGTAAGCGTGTAAATGGCAGTTAAACCATTGTTAAAGATTGAAGCCTGACTCAGCCTGTAGACATCACTGTCACTCATTAGTAAGCAAGTGTGGCACGAGTTTTGGCAAGCGTGTAACATGCCATTAAACATTTTGTCATTGTCACTTGTCATAATTGTATATTGTTTGGATTTCTTTAATATTGCAAAAATGTAAAAATATATATTGATGTACATTTTAAAAATTTGTCGATAGACAATTATATTTCAAAGTCCAATAAACAAGTTGGCAAAGATGGCAGACAAAAAGAAAAAAATATTTATAAAAGTACGTTTCTATAAAATTCATTTTTAAATTTCAGTTTTTAGAAGTACCTACTTATTTAAAATAATATCGCTACAGGAAACTATGAGTGCTCCAAGGCGGCCAGTTATTTTGAAATCAGACCGAGAAACTTCTACGAAGGATTCGATGAAAGTCAAAGATGAAAAAGAAAAACAGCCTACCATTATATTAAAAACACGTGAGCAGAGTACGCCGAAAGACGAAAGGCCAACTAGCCCTAAATCGATAGGAACAGAAGCTGAATCGACACAACCATCAAAAATTGCTCATAATGAAAATAAAGAAAGGAAAGGTATTTATTTATTGAGAATAACAAGTAATTACCAAATTAATATGTATAAATGATAACACGACTTGGGAATGAAATACTCTCTAGCTCTGGTCTGTTTCAAAGTATCATTGTCACAAATGTCAAAATATGTTTTTGTATAATTGATTTAAAAATGTCCTGCTGAGTATCTTTATTTAAGTCTCTTTATTAACTTTAGTGAACTAATGGTTAATTATTTCATGTTCAAAAAAAGGAGGATTTAACTTCTTATTTTGAATAAAATTATTTGACGTTGACCTTTATACATTCAGTTCCTCATATTCAAGACTGCATGTTGAAAAGTCGAATACAATGCCACATTTGATTGTCTTACCAGACCCAAAATTCAAAAATACAGTCAGTTGCTATCCTTTGGCTTCAAAATGGCCTTTAATGTATTATAATAGTATATTTTTAAAAACTTTAATATTTAATATTATTTTTAGAACAAAAGTTAAGCCAGCCAGCTAAGTTAATGACTGGGCCAGTAAAATTGTTGGATGAAAATTTAGATTTCAATACATCAGCATTAGAATTTCTAAATGACACTAACAGTAACTACCTAGTTGTGGGTGTAATAGGTATGTATATTGCATCTAATTTGTATAATAATTACCTTACAATAAACAAAGATATTAATTCAGCAACCTATAATGTATATATTTACAAGGACCATTTTTATGTACATAATTGTTTTTTTTAATAAAAATAAGAATAAAACAAAGTATATCCAGCGCCTAAACTGACATGTCAAAAGAGAAGGTTCACAGAATATCAGAATAAACATTTGCCTTACTCTTAAAAAAAGAAATAAAATTAAACATAAATATATAGTACTAGCGACCCTCTTGCGGCTTCGCCCGCTTTAACTACTGGATTATTCATATAATTTATGTTTGCGAAGCACTTAAGATAATGTGAAAATTAATTGAACCTAATGCAACCCACATTTTCGTAGTTTCAATAAGGATTTTCCAATTGTTTTACATAGCAAGGATTTTTTAGTAGGTACCGTAATTTTAAATCTGTGCTACTAACCTTTTCAAGTACTTATTAAAATATATTTAAATGACTATTTTTAGATAGTTAAATGACTATTTTTAAACGGAAGAAATTATAAACAAAAACCTACCTACTAATAACTACTACAAAAAATATGAAACCAAATATATCGCGCTGAAATAATACATTCAACTCCAATTATCCAATACGTGCAAACGCATCTAAATCTTCGTTGCTATAGAGGCAGGCGGGTTTTTTTTTTCGAGCTTGTGGTTAATGCTGAAGAGGGTATTCTGTCCCTGATGAAAAGCAAGCACTACGTGGCTGCCTGTGAGGAAAATTAAATAGAATGCATCGGCCGGGAATCGAACCCGGGCCGCCCGCGTGGCAGGCGAGCATTCTACCACTGAACCACCGATGCGTGTAAGGTAGGCGGGCGCGGCGGACGCGAAACGTCGCGGGGGGCGGAGGGACGAATGGCGAGTGGCGAGCCGTTTCGCAGCAAGGATTTTTTGATATTGTAACAACTTCTAAAGTACTTATTAAAATGAAAAACAGTAAAAGACAGTTTTGATCTACATTAAATGGCCAACGTAACTAATATACTTATTTATATGCTGAGAGCATTTCTCTAAAACTATTCGCAGCTTCGAAATAGTGTAAAAAGCAAATTGTATCTTCGTTTAACGTTAAAAAATAATAAAGTATTTTAAAGGATAAAGATTAATACCATTATGGAAAAATATCCCTCACATTAAAAAATATATTGAAATTATTATTTTTTAGACAGAAATATGATCACTACACGTTATCCTTAAAAGATACGAATATGCTGTCGCGGACTTTTTTGTAGATCTTATTAAGAGAAATAATACTCCAGTACATTATTTTCATGTAGTACTTACCATTAAAGCAGCGCATGCGCGAAAGTGTCTCAACGGGTAGGACTTTATACACATTTATCGTATTTATGTTAATTTACATAAGAATATACAAATTATAAACTATATATAAACCTTCCCTGAGAAATACTCGACCTAATGGTGAAAACTGCATCAAAATCCATTGGGTGGTTTAGAAGAAGAAGAGTTAGAAAGTTCAGACAGACACGAAAAGCGACTTTGTTTTATAAGATATAGGAAGTATCCATAGGTTTATTTTATTTTTAGGGACCAAGATGAATCTTTATTTGGCTCTCCCATAAACCTTACATTTTGACACATATGTTTACACATAGAGACTGTCATAGTCAGTGCATTCCATAAGAAACCTGAATTTTAATGATTAAAATAATTTCCAGGTATGCAAGGTGTTGGAAAATCAATGATCTTAAATTTAATTGCCCAAAATAGTCCTATTGATAATTTGTGTAAGCAAATTCTTAATTCGCATGAAGTACCTGCAGACTCCACAAATGATTCTAATGATATATCAGTAGAAAATCAAATGGACAGCTTAAATATAACTGAAACACAAGAAACTCAAGACCAACATAGTATATTTAAGTTTAAAATGCAAGATATGGAATATATAGAGAGGGGTGTACATTGTACTAAAGGTGATATATTGTTTTATATATTTTTAACTGTATATTTGTTTTAAAAAATGATAACAAAATATTAGGAATTTATTTAACTGTTTTTAGTTACATAATGCACACTGTCCTGCATAGCAGATTAGGAAAAGAGAACCTAGTGCCTTGACACTACAATATGCTTCCCAGTAGACAAAGTCATCACAAATCCAGAGCTCCTTACCAGGCCTGTGATAAACTCGTAACTTCCACTTTGAGTCCCAGTTGGAACAAATAATTTACTTAAAAAAAGCTGGCGGCGGCATTGAGTTCTGCAACTAATATGCAGTGCAAACATCAGCGGCAGTGGAGAACAGAGTATCTTAACACTCCCCAAGTTATTTTTGTCTACTCTCCTTTGAGCGGAATACAGCATGAAGCTAAAAAAAACAAATAAATTTGTTCCAGGTATAGACATGTACATAACAACAGATCGTGTAATACTTCTTGACTGTCAACCGTTATGGTCGCCATCGTTGATAGAAGAAACAAATTCGAACCCCATAACAGCAAGGAGTGCTAACATTTTAACAGTGGATTGCCTCCAAATAGCTTCTTACCTAATGGCCGTATGCCATGTGCTAATTGTAGTTCAGGATTGGTTCGCTGATTATAACTTTTTACGGTAATTAGTTTTTAAATTTATACTAGGCTTCCGCTACTGACAGATGTATTTAAACTTAGTGTTAGCACACTCCGTTCAAGGTTTTTCGAGACATTTCTTATATACCGAAACTATGAATGAAAATAATTCCACTTTTTTCTCCAGTTACATCCAAACAGCTGAAATGTTAAAACCGTCACTTTCTGCGTCAACTGTCAATACAAACCAAGAAAATCCCGAATCTACATCAAGTGGTGAAAACCATCCACACTTACTTCTCTTACACAATAGATGCCAATTGGAGGATTTTACACCGGGGGCCATTAAAACTATGCAAGATTTGTATAGGTAACATAGATTTTCTAAGTATACTCTTAATATTGTGCTTATTAATTATTTATAGTTTTAGGGTCACTCTGTATTTCGCATATAGTAGGATAGGAATAGGGAACCTGATGTCAAGGCATCCTTTTCCCCACTCATCCAATTATCGAGACATTGCGCTTCTCAATTAGTATTGTAGAAAGAGCTAGTGCTGTCTTCTTAGAACAGGAAAAATGAAAATAATTGTTTGCCCGAATTGGAAATGAACCCACAACCTTTTCGTTTATAGTTGGATGTGTATTTGTCTTGTGAAAATGATTACTTGAAGCATCCTCCTATATAGTAAGTGGTTAAATTTAATTCATTGATTAAAAGGGTTGATAAAATCTGAAAGAAAGAAGAATTTAAAGAGCCAAATCTCTATGGTTTTACCAATGTAAAATAATAATTTATCATTTGTAACATTTTAAAAGTGTTTTTTTTATTCCACATTTAGCAGGTTTTTTTTTAGTTTTTGGTGTTATCTTGTAACACACACTGAATTTTAAATATTTTATTTTACAGAAAAGTGTTCCAAAGGTCAAATCTTCAACTCCAATCTGGCATGTATTTGTATAGCGACACAAACAAAAATGGTATAAATATCAACAATGTTTCCAAGTTGTACACTGTAGATACATGTGGGTTACCAATCAACTTGTTTTTATTGCCAGAAATATACAGTGACTTTGGTAAGAGTTTATTATTATTTATGTTAGAGCCATACTATCATAAGCTTACTTAAACTCGACCGGGGCTGTGGTATGAATTCATTGTTTTTCATATAAGAATATGACTGGATCAGACCGAGAACGATCTATGACGGGCGCTATAGTGTGGATCCAGCCTTATAAATATAAAAATTACAAATCGGCCTCACACTATGTACATATATCACTATTCAATAAAAGCTATACAATAATAAGATATTTTTTTAAACGTGGCGACAATGTAGCATATCTAACTAACTTGGTGATTGACATTTTAAATGAGTGAGTGTTTATATTGTTTTAATATAATTTTCCCCAAAAACACTTAGGAAAAGAACTCATAATTGTCTATATACAATTTTAAAAATACTTGTATGCCAAATAGAGTAAGAAACAGAGTAATGTAATTTAAAAATTATCCTAAACGACAGAATTCAACAAAAATAAAGTATTAAATTTGACGTCAATGTTAAAGGTATCCTAAATACATATATTGTATTGATGAAGTAACAACGATAAATATAATTATAATACCAAATAACACCTGGCGTTTGTTTATCTTCACAAAACTCCCGCATGATGCAAAGAGAATCGAATAATATATCACACTTTTGTTTGATTTTTTTCATTTAATTTAAACAAGGTGATTTTGTAACAGAATACACTATACTTTGTACAATTTTAGGTTTTTTTAAGTTTAACAGTGTGGGGTACAGCCCATAGCAGGATAAGCAGATTGAACCATGGTATTGCGTGCTGCTATCGTTAAGCCCCGTCGTTCATCAACCCAAGTTAAAGTGGGAACTCACAACACAACAACTTTCCCCTTACATGTTTTGACACTACCTTCCCTCTGCCTATCCTGCTGAATGCGGAGTACAAAGAGTGATATCTAATTAATAATTTTATTTTGTTTTTAGATAACCGTGATATTTACCGAGGTCACCCTGACTTTGAACAATTGGCGAAACGCCTGCGATGGTTGCTTCTAGGTGTAAATAGACATCAAATAACAAATGTACCAAATTTATCTGAAAAAGGATGGTTCCAGTATTGCATCAAGGCATGGGAAACGATAAGAAAGTGCACATTTTTTATGGAATATGAACGATTTTTACCTTAGTTAGTTATTAAATGTATGCTTATGTTGATAAATTATTGTTTAATTTTTCTTTGGATATACATTTAAAAAGGGACTGCACGGTTTTCTTGCAAAGGGTGATAGGCAGAAGGTACTTATGTTCCTCAAAAATAATGATTCAACATTAACAGTATCTTAGCCATAAGGCTAAGAATTTGTTTAGCCATAAGACTAAGATACTGTTTTCCACGCACCAACCAATATTTGAGGCTTCCTGAACTGTGTGGCGTATATAAACGCCGGGCTTAGTCTAATTGGGGAATTTAAATCTAAATAATAATTCTCTAGAGAATGATCATCATCGCATCGAATTCACAATTTTATATTTTGAGTCAATTGTTATCAGTGGGGTATCGTATCGTCATGACGGGTTCTTAATATACATATTAATATTTACTATATTAAATTAATTTATCTGTATGTATACATTGGTAAAAGTAGGCTTCTAAATATTATTAGTTATTTATTTAAATCAAATCAAAATATTTAAATTAGCCTATTCCTTACTTTTATTGATAATTTCTTTACATTTCAAAGACATCTAAGCCTTATAAAATTAAGATAGCAGCGCAGGTGTAAATGATAAAAACATTTGTCACTGAAATTTAATAATAAATACAATATTTATAACGTGTTGATGATTGCTGTTGTACACCTCTTATTTAGCCTAATATTATATAAAAATAATTATTTTATTGATATACACTTTCAATAAGGGGTTTGCGCCGTTGTTCTGGCGGTTTATAGGCGTGTTGATACACACTTGCCAGTCTCCAGTGCTCTGGATAACCTGTAGCGTTTGCATCACGCCATATACTGAATGGAGGTGCTAAGGTTGGAATTGTATAGGACTTTTTGGTATAGGGATGACGCATTTTCGGTATTTTAAGCTCTTTTGAATCGTTTGAGCTGGTACTTTGGACAGAATTAGGGTTTCCAGCTTTGAAGGCGAATTTATAATCGTCTTTTGGTTTCCTTTCCATAGGCACTTTTGCCCCATTACATGAAATACAGTTCTTGTGTTTACTGTTAGATGTTTCGCTTGTTTTAGAAGACTCCTTGGAAGAATGTTTTAATATTTGAGATTCGTTGGGTGAGCTTGAGTGTAATTTGCCTTGCGCTAAAGGTGTTTTTTCATAAGATTCCAAACTGTGGCGATTTCGATTTATATCATATTTTAAACTTTTATCTTTGTTGTCAGTATTCCAAGCTTCTTTTATGTGTTTGGATTTATGTATCGAGTTACCGCGCATGTAATTTTGGCTAACATCTGAAAGTGTACCACAACCATGTATACCATCACAAGGGCTCTTGATTCCAGATTGCGCGGAACTTTTCCTGCTTGATGATCGAGATTTAATACTTTTTTCTGCTTCATTGTGCTGTTGACAATATTGTACATCACAAGAATCTTTTCTTTTCTCCTTAGACATATCTTTTTCAAAATGAGGTACGCTATGGCGTCCAATATCATCCAAATTCTTATTTTGATTAAATATTGGGTATGCGTGACCTAAAACCGTCTCATGAACTTCTTCCTTAGGAGTATGGACCATTGTGAAAACAGCTGGCGCTAACGATCCATTTGAACCGTCGATATGTTTTGGCAGCCTTGGCTCTCTTTTCGGATCGTCGGTCTTGAAATCCCAACAAATTGCTAAATCCATCAAGGACATAGGTTTTTTATATTGGCCTCCTAGTTCTAAACCTGACGTTGCAGGGCGTTGTTTTTGATCATTTCCTTCACTTCCACTTTTTTTAGGGTCACAAGTTTTAGGTCTATGCACCCGCATTTTAGTACAACAGGTTGGTCCTGAGGCACCATAGCCTTTCCAGCCAATAGCGTAAGGCTTCACTACAATATCTGAGTCTCGGTGTTCACCAACTTTTGTGAGATTACGATATCCTAACGTATCAGGTAAAGGCTCGTGCTCAAGATTTCCCGTGTGCATTTTTTTCGCGAAATTGAAATTTTGGGAAACATTTACATAAGGAAGTTTCGGTGTATCGCCTTTTTTGTTATATTTCATATCTTGGGAATTATCATTTTTCCTTGCCTTTTCAGCAACTTTGCGCCAAAATTTATCTGTTGGATCTTCTTGTGGACCATGAATATGTTCCACAGCACCTTTTACCAAAAGGTCGTAGTTTTCATGTCTCTTATCAGGATCAGTTTTCGATCCTGGTATATAAGGACCATGGCCTTCATCATCTGTTGGTTCTTTTTTATTTTTATTTATATCCAAACCTGCATCCTCCTTATCGCTGTCACTTTCTCTAGTATCGTAATTTTGGTATTTTTCTAATGTAGTACCTGATGGTTCTTTATAACGACCTTGATCCTCTTCTTGTTCCTAATTATGTTCAGACATGGAAGAATTTAGAAAAATATTACGAAAAACGAAAAAAAAAGTTAATTATACGAAAAAAATGTTCCTCATTTCCTGCTTTTCTTTTTACTTGTACGCTTATGATATGGACACAGATTTTTCTGAAAGGAGAAAATTTTAATGACAGATTTTAATTAGTATATGTAAAATCAATATTGAACTTCAATGTTAATGAAAATATAAATAATAATAAAATTGAAGGAATATTTATGATTCATCATATATATCTATTTAATAAGTAGAAGCATAAAAGTAAGTCTCTCCAAATAAACCATTCAATATAATTTCTAAACGAGTACGTACGTTCAAAATCGGGCACAGAGTTATTGATGCCGTGTAAAATATTTGAACGCAGCAGGTATTTCTCAACAACTACTTACTTAACTCTTAAAAAGCACTAAAGATGCGCATGTTTTAATTGTGTTTTTAATCTATTTTACACTGATAATTCAATATATTTTCAAGGTGAAAATTTAAATGGAAAGCACGAGTATGTATTTAAATTTCTTCAACCTTATCGTTCCAATATCATAGATATTATTAATATATAATTATGCTTCTTGCGCAACAAAGTATCTATTTAATTTTATCGGACATGATTAATGACACTTATCTAGAAGAAAAATCCGCAGGTGTACGTTAACAAATCTCATTGATAATAATTTGATAATGCATTTGTTTTATGAAGTTTAAAGTTTAATTAGCATTATGTATTATAAATACATTGTAATTCCAAACATTACATATTGAACATTATAAAAAAAAAGAAATTAGGCCTTTTTTTTTACTAAGACCAACTGTGTAAACATCTCCAGCTGAAAAATAACTTTGCTTTTCATAAACAAACAGAAATGGAAATGCTATAGTAATTATGCCTATATTTTTAATGTATACATACACCAGGTTTAATAGAATATTATTAATATGATAACTTTTAACAGAAAACTGAGTTAAAAATGGGACCACTCGGGAAACACCAGCTTTCAAATAATAAAAGTTATGAAAATCGGTCCAACCATTCGAAAGTTATGAGAACTGAAAGAAAAAGAGTCGAATTGAGAACCTCCTCCGTTTACAGAAGTCGTTAAAAAATCAGAAAGATATTTCGAAACACACTTCCTAATATGAAAATAGAAGTTATCCAATTTTTATATATAAATATATATTTTATTGTTTTAATCATTTATTCCACCTCTAAAACAATTCAAATAATGAATATATTTAAATAGTAAAAAGGGCATGGAAAATATGCGAGAATAAATAGTAACTACGGGAACTCACGTGATATAAATGTCGATTTACTTTCGATTATCATACAGTCTAACAACAAACGACAGTCAAAACTCGCACATTAAAAGGTCACGTGCGATCTCATCCACTTACTGCAAAAGTCTGTTCCTCTTTGGGCCGTTTGTCCTCCGTCGCTTTACCGCGTTTACCGACGCGCATGCGTGCTGCCGCTGGCCTCTGCACACGCATGTTCACCCAATCCGGGAACCTTCCATCTGGCGGTTCCTTCGCCAACTCCTCAGCTAAAACCAAAGTAGCACTTAGTACTCAAAGATGCTAAATTTTGAATCGCGTGTAAATTAAGTATTACTAGGAGTCGTATGTTATGTATGACATAGCACAGCTGCAAAAGTAAACTACTTGGTAACACGTAAAATGTGGAAGGAAGAAGCGGTCCTGCTCGTGTTAACAAGTAAAACTACGAAATTTTACGATCATACCTTTACAATGTACGAATACCATGTCGCGAATATACACGTGACGGATGAATGTTTACTGTCTTCGATGTCATCCATTTATGTAGTTCGGTTTTTATTGTGGTTTTTATTTAAACACTAATATACTTAAAAAAATCATAAAATAAATCAGTTTCACGCTGTATCACGCACAGTGCAGGGTAGGCATTAAGACACTCCGTTACCCACTTTCCCCCGAATTCTGGAGGTATTGCGTGTTGAATGGCGGAACTCAACATCACAATTTGCTTCTCCACCAGAGCGAATAAATGAAAATATAAATTCAAATAAATATTTCATTTCCTCGAGTGGGGATCGAACCCACAACCAGTCGCGTCTACAGTCACACTATGTGCCTCTGCGCGACGACTAGCCTCAAACATAGTTAAGTATCCTGAAAATCCTTACCAACTTTCCTCGTAAGTTTTCTTGGCAAATCCCATGTTCCAGTGTAGTGTCCGAAGCATTTGGAGGATCCTCGTGGAGCGCCAGGTAGGAAACGACCATTGAGATCGCATATCGGCTTTGGGTTGGGTCTCATTTCGACAGGACGAGCTCTGGTCGGAGCCCAGCGAGGGACTTGCCAGTTGCCCAGACGATTTGGAGTTGTTTCTTTATTAAACTGTACAAAAAAATATTTAATTGATCAACTAGTCGTAGATAGGTATGTTTTTTAATAGTAAAAAAAAAATTGTAGACATGGGCGTATCCAGGGATATTTTCTGGCCTATAAAGATGTATTTTAAATGTTTCAGGGTAATTTTTGATAGTAAAATTTATGGGGGGAGGGGGACAGGAACAGAACATTCTAGTGTGGGCACGGACCACCCGGACCCTCTTATTTCTACGCCCATGATTCTAGAAACATAACGTTATGTAAAAATTCAATAACTTAATGCATAGTGGTTTCTATATGACCTTGACTTGTATGACCGAGACACATTCCAGCTGCATGATGAAATAAACAATTTAAATAGCTCCCTCAGAGCACTAAGTGAGAAATATGAATCCTCACAAAATCAAATTAAAGAACATATTTTAGCTGCAGGTGATTTGGTTGACCTTTGCAATTACAACATGGAGAGATTTGAATCACT